>CP092867.1:14181492-14240305 GCA_030710605.1 Cordylochernes scorpioides | reverse complement strand
TAAAATAAAGAAGGCATCTCCTGACCACGAGCACATGTGCTTTTTAGATGGCAGAGCGCCATCTCTCTCTCTCTAGTGGAGTAAAAATAAACTAAACAAATATCTCGGAGTAAGCTAAATAAACGTTTAGTTTATTTTTACTCCACTAGATGGCGCTCTGCCATCTAAAAAGCACATGTGCTTGTGGTCAGGAGATGCCTTCTTTATTTTAAATATATATATATATTATGAAAAAGGCATTTCCCTATTGTGCAACTGAAAGTTTCTGATGGCTTGCGCCATCTATCGGAATAAATATCAACTATTCTCGTTGATTTTTAATATATATATATTAGATAATAAAAATGCATACATTGGCAAAATAAATCTTTTATTAAATTCAATATATGCCTTTTTATTATCTGATGATTTAAATATGGATTGCTCTATTTTCAAAACATATATATATATATATATATATATATTGTTTAAGGAGACAGAAGCAATTCTTTTCACACTTGGTTATCTCGTGTGTCTTCAATAAAGGTCACTGGAATATCTTTCAGAGTTATTGTCCCGATATACATGCTGAAAGGTAAAAACTTCCTTAAGTCTTGTCCTTGAGTGTACAAGGTGTGTCCAATAAATAATGAGACCGGTCAAAAACAAAGAAAAAATGAAATGATAATTTTTTTAAGTCTATTAAAAATATAGAAAGCTTCAGCTACACTGCGGTATATCACATCACGTGATTGCGCGCGCAGTCGATAAATTGTAAGCTTGTAAAAAGAACGCCTTGCATAACAACTTCTAATTTGTAATGGATAGAATATTCGAACAACGAATTTGTATTATATTCTGCTACAAAATTGGGAAATTGGCTTCAGAAACTTTAGATTCTTTGAAATTGGCATTTGGAAATGAAAATGTAAATAAGCCCACCACATTTAGATGGTTTTCACGATTTAAAAATGGAATGGAATCGATGAAAGATGAGACGCGTGTTGGACGTCCAATTCTGCACAGGAACCCTGAAAAGGTGAGCCAAATTTCAAATTTGATAAAAGAAAATCCACGAATAGGGTTACGGGACATTGAAGAAGAAACAGGGATATCAAAATCATTAGTTGGATCGATAATTAAAGAAGACTTGCAGTTAAAGAAGACACCTTCAAAATTTGTCCCTAAAATGCTCACAATCCAACAAAAGGAGAATCGCGTTGAAGTTGCCAAAAAATGCTTGAAATGGTGGAAGAAAACCCTAATTGGAAGGAAAAAGTAATAACTGGAGACGATACATGGGTTTACGGGTATGACCCGAAAACAAAACGCCAATCCATGGAGTGGAAAGGAAAAGATGAACCAAGAACGAAGAAATCCCGACTTTGCAAGTCAAAAAATAAAGTCTTATTGGTCACGTTCTTTGACATAAAGGGAATTGTGCATTATGAATATCTAGAGGAAGGTCAAACAATCAATAAGGAGTCTTATTTAAACATTATGAGACGTGTACGTGAATCAATTCGTCTGAAAAGAAGTGAAATGTGGAGTTCCAAAAATTGGATTATCCATGATGATAATGCACCACCACACACCGCTACATCTGTATTGACTTATTTGGCTAAACACGGCATACAAATACTTCAACAACCTCCCTATTCCCCAGACCTAGCTCCAAATGATTTTTTCTCTTTCCAAAACTCAAAATAGCTCTAAAAGGAAAGAGATTTGACACTAGAGAGTCCATCGTAGCGGATTCGAAAAAGGTTTTGAAGAACATCCCGAAAGATGCCTTTTCTAAATGTTTTAAATCATGGGAGAAGAGTTAGAAATTATGTATAGATGCGGGAGGGGACTATTTTGAAAAATACTAATATTTTTTTTTATCATTCTATTTTTTCTTTATTTTTGACCACTCTCATTATTTATTGGACACACCTTGTATATAGCTATCAACTGACCAACGCTCTAAGTTCTCCAAGACAATATGTAAAAAGAGCGGAGAGGAAGAAAAAGGTTTCCAATCAAAGGTTAACTTTCTAATTAAAAACACGCAGGTAATTAATTAAATAGATAAATGAATTGGTTGGAGTTTCCATTTAATGGATTGTAAGCTAGAATGTGTCCTTCTTCTTTTTTTTTTTAACTTTCCCATTTTTCTTACTTCTGTTCGTTTTTTTAAACATTTGTTGTATGAAACGAATAGTACTGTAACGCTTAATTTAAAACTTGTGTAGTGCTGGTGATGGTTTCGTATTTAAAACTTGCCCTAAGTCCGATTCCATTAGTAAGTGTAAGTAACCAAACGGGGCTCTGCTTCTCTAAATGTAGTATGAATATATTGTCATGTGGAAAATTAAGAAAGACAAACTTCATTCCAATTACGGAGCCACGTTAGAGTCAAATATTTTACAGAAGAACCTGTCGGTTGATAATATGCTTAGTATCCACTTCAGTGTTAAGTGAGCAATACTAAGTTGTGTGTGTGGTTTCTACTCTCTTTTTAAGTACAATTTGAATGTTTGCAGTGATGGCTTTATTAGGTTGTGCTAACCCAGGGGTGGCGAACGTGCGGCCTTAAGGCCGCATGTGGCCTTTTCTTGCCCAAGTTGTGGCCTTTTCTTAAATTCAAAACTATAATTTTTGTTTCGCAGTTTTCAATTACTTTCATTATTTTATTGAAAATATCTAATACGAATGTCATATATTATATAATATATATAATATATATATATATATATAAATATGCGGCCTTCTCAAAAATGGTAAAATGAAAATAGGCCTTCTAATATAAAAAGGTTCGCCACCCCTGTGCTAACCTAAAGTTAACATAGTCAAAACTAAGGATTAAATTGTTGACGTACAACTGCCAACAATCAGCAACGTAGGGAGATGTTTTACCACCAAAGCCTTAGATATTTTCAAATCATTTCAAATTTGATTTTAGAAAGGTAGGAGGCACTTGTATGCTCCGTTTAAAGACTTGCATAAGAATCTCGATGACTAACTTCAGAATGTCACAGTAATTTATTTAAGGCAAAAACAAAATCAATATTTTTTCAAGATATAAGATAAACAATGAGGGAAGTATCCCCAGAGTAAATAATATAAATATCAAAATTATTCATCTCTCTATATAAAATATAATAAATACTTTACTACTATATTATAAAAACGTTTATACATTAATTCCAACACATAATGAAAAAGAAAATGGTTTAGAAAAGATATTGATATTGGGGAAAATGGAAGGAAGAGAGAAAAACCTGCAATAGGCTGGCTAGAAAAAACAAATTGCTTAGAAAAATGTTTATGTGCGAACGGAAAAATACGTCCAGGGTAGCCTAGTGGACATGGCATCTGCCCGGTAAGCGGAACATTGTGGGTTCGATTCTCATCCCTGGACACTTTTATTTTTCCGTTCATCATTACTTTCCATAATTCATCCTTTCATACCTCATCCAAAAAGGTTTAGAAATAGTCAATATTTTACCTTGAAATAAAATTTTGATTTTTCATTGAAAAGAAACTCATGCGGTGTAACTTCAAGTGTCGTTTTGCAATCACAATCCGCAGTGTATTATATTGACATATGTTGATGTTGGGAAAAAATGAAAAAAGAAAAGAAGACCTGCAATGAGATGGCTTAGAAAGGGTTAAAAAAACCTAAACCACTTGGCAAATAAAGCCGAGATAAAATAGAGAGAAGCTAACATCAAGACAAACTTGAAACATATTTTTTTACTCTCTTTTCTGGACAGCCTTGATGTCGAATAGTTGTGTGACAATTTGAAAGTTGGTGACAAATGTTGGGGCCGCGTCAAATTTCACAGATTTTCGCTAATTCTTTTCTAACGAGTTCCCCCGAGAGTTTATTCTTTTGGAGGATTCTAATTGGGCCGTGTTTGAAGTTTGTTGTTTTTTTATGAAAAGTTTTTTTTTTTTTCTACTTTTGCCGAGTTCTTCTCTTTTTTTTTTTTTTTGGTTATCTGTAATTAGCTATATCCTTCACGTGTTGAGATTAAAATACTTGATCTTTTTTCAAAAATAACAAATTTGTTAAGGAATCGGTGTTGCCTACTCTATCTTTTTTTTTCGCCAGACTAATACACTCATAGACAAAAACTTAAGGAAGTGGAAAGTATTTGATATCCCCGGTCGTCTATTTTATTTTTTATTTTTTATTAAGAGACAGGGGCAATTTTGTTTACACTTGGTTATCTCTTGTCTCTTCAATAAAGGTCATTGTAATATATTTCAGAGTTATTGTCTGAATCCCGATATACGTGTTAAAAGACAAAACTTTCTTAATAAATAAACGGAGAAAAAATGAATAACTCAAATAATATCAATCCTGACCTCTGACCTGAGCATTTCAGATGTCAGAGCGTTTTAATATCAACACCTGACTTTTTTTTCTTTTTTTTTTTTTCACAATAGAAAATTTAAAAAGTACATGTTAAAAGTTACAACTTCCTTAAGTTATGTTCATATATGTATAAATGAAAATTTTGCCGGGAAGATATTAATCAAAAAAGACAAAGGTCGCCTCTCCCGTCAAAATAGACGTCAAAACCTGACGCCATCTATTAACCGTCGCCGCAAACTAGCGGCCTCGGGTCGGTGACAAAGCCACAACACCGACTTTGGCAAACTGAAAAGCGATGGCGTCAGGTATTGACGTCTATTTTGACGGGAGAGGCGACCTTTGTCTCTTTTGATATATATATATATTTGAACAACCGTCAGGATATGCCTTTTTTATTTTTAATATCAACACCTTATCTTTTTTATGTTTTTTAATATTTTATCATTTTTCACACACATATATATAATATATATATAAATCCCCGTCTATATATATAATAAAGAAAAAGAGATAAACAAATCAGAAAGTGTGTGGTTTAGGGGATAAAAAAATAATATGTTTAACCCCGGCTGTGTGAAATTAGATTTCCTTCAAAACTTTATTTAATAAGCATCAAGTGAAGAATCCGTCTTTAGGCTTAATGGAGCCACCATTTCTGTCTGTCTATACTCTATAGGATGTTTTTTATCTTTACTTTTTAACTTGGATAAATAACATTTTTTTCTGAAATCTGAGATTTTATGTCGAAAAATTAAAGATGTTCTTCTCGATTTAAGATCAATCTGTATTTAAGACTAATAATTATTTTTGGTTCTGGATTCCAAATACAATTTGATTATGAAACCTTATCGGAAATTTGAATCATTTCATTTAAGAACAGATTGGATTTAAGTCTTTAAAGTCTGGTGTAGATTCCCCATTTATATACACTCATGGACAAAACTTAAGGAAGCTGTACCTTTTAGCATGCTTTTATCTGGGTTTAAGACAATAACTGTGTGAGTTATTTGATACACAGTGACCTTTATTGAAGACATACGAGATAACCTATTGTGAACAAAATTTACTCTGTCTACATCAAGAAAAAAAACCAGACGACCGGTGTGACATCAATAACTTTTTACTTCCTTAAATGTTGTCGGTGAGTATAAATAGTACACTAAGGCCTCGTATTAAAAAATACACAGTTTCAAAGAAAAGATTCATAAAAAAAAGGAGCAACCTCTCGGTGGAAAAAAAAGACAATTAAAAAAATCGACTAATTCTAAATAATTAATGCAAATTAGTGTAAAATAAAATTGGCGCGGGGGGAGGGAGGTTTTTAAGTGGATTATCAAAATTTAGGTCCCTTTTAATTATAGGAGAAGAAAGAAGAAAAGTTTAAAACCCACGCACACACACTCTATATAGAATAGCTGCCATTTATTTTTTTTAATTGTGCCTTTTTTTAACGTAGATTTTTGTGGAATTTTGCAACAATTTTTGTGTTATACACCTCATTGCACCCGCTAGTGAATGTCCGCTTTACGACATGTATGTGTTTACGACGGAGTGAAATTAGTGGATATGAATGATAGAAGAAATTCTACTGAAAATGGTCAAATTACAATAAAATTTTATAATTCTTATTTCGACCTGTAGGTGACTCTCATCTCGACCTTTCTCAATGGAAACAAATAATAATGAATCGCTTGTTTGTGGAACCACATGTAAAATCTAAGCTACACTCATGGACAAAACTTGAGGAAGTTTTACCTTTCAGCATCGGGACAATAACTCTGAAAGATATTACAGTGACCTTCATTGAAGACACACGAGATAACCAAGTGTGAACAAAATTGACTCTGTCTCTTTAAAAAAAAACGAAATTATGTTGTTGTTGTTGTCGTGTCCAAAGAAGAGTCTTAGATGTCTCCATGCATCTCCATCACAGCAGCAGCAATGTCCACTATCTTCTCTTCATTGGAAAATGGGTGCCGTTGCCACGTTAGTCACCTTGGACCAGAATTTGGTCGAATATTCCAAGGGTGCAGGGGGAACCGCAGGGAGGTGTGGTCGGACTTCTCCCCCCCCCCAAACGAAATCATGCATTGTTTTAATGCATATATAAAGGGATAGGTGCCACTTTGATACCTTATATATATATATATATATATATATATTATATAATCTAAAATACAATTATTTTATTTTTTAAAAACATATTTTATTTTCATTCATTGACTATTATATATATTTGACCATAGATGCAAAACATACCACTTTTAATTATTATTGTTGTAAATAATGTATATTTAACCCTACCTATCTTTTATTCATGATTATAGAATTCATTATATAAATTCTATATTCCTGAGATAAAAATAATTTTATGTATATTTTTACTTCAAGAGATTCAAAATAAAAATCTGCTTGAAAGGTAAATAATTATCATTACTTTTCCACGACTGCACCTCTTTTCAACAATCAAAAACACACAAAAAAAAATTCTAATCATAATATATATATAACATAAAGTTACGGGAGGATATGATATTCATTTACCAAAGAAGAAATCTCTCCCTTTAATTATATAATATGTTCATAAACCTAGTAAAAATAACATTACTATTAATGATAAAGAATGATCCACAATACCAGTTTTGGCAAATTCAGACAAAAAGCCAACAACCTGTATACCACGGTTCCGGGATATGAACCTCATCAGTACAGGGGGCGGCTTCGATTTCATAACATCCAACAAGACGAGTTATGAAATTGGTCAAATTTACCAAATAGGTGTTTAAACTGGTGTAATGGCAAAGGAAGATTTTCACGAAAGAATACAACATAAAGTTGATGATATCCATTTACAAAAATATAGTATATACACCTATATGTTAGGTATGTACACCTGTTTTTATATATATATATATGTTTATATATTAGATAATAAAAAGGCATATAGAAAGAGATCATATATCGCCGCAACTCTTTTTATTAACGCGATTAAAGGAAGCTTTCGTGCAAGCCCTTCTTCAGCTAACTATAGTGTACAAACAAGGCAGACGAGAGAGAGATTATACGAGTATATCGTTTTTAAAGAGGAATCCATGTAAATATAGTACAAAAATATATTTATTCAATTATGTAAATTTCTTTAAGATATTTTTGTACTATATTTACATAGATTCCTCTTTAAAAACGATATATAATCTCTCTCTCGCTTGTCTTGTTTGTACACTATAGTTAACTGAAGAAGGGCTTGCCCGAAAGCTTCCTTTAATCGCGTTAATAAAAAGAGTTGCGGCGATATATGATCTCCTCTTTCTAAATTGTCGAAATCCGCAATCCGTTTACCATGAAAAAGGCATATATTGGATTTAATAATCCAATATATGCCTTTCTATTATTTAATGAATTAAATATGGATTGCTCTATTTTCAAAACAAATGTTTATATATGTATAAATGTTTTAAAAAGTATAAAAAAATAATAAAAATATTTTAATATTCCACAGCAATAACAAAATGAAATTTCCCGAAATTCAACCCTCGTTTATTTAACATTTCGATGTAACTAATTACAACGTTGATTGGCTAGTTAAGATCATGTGATAGAAGACGACCAATCACAGCGGTCAAATATATTCGACACCATATATATATATACCTATTTACATATATACCGAGATAGGAAGATATACATTATAATAGAGCTATTTAAGTTAAAATATTACGAAACAATATAAATTTATAATTCTTCGCCATATTTTTAAGAATATAATATAAATTCCTTTATAGTTTGTGTGTGTTTGTCCAGAAAAAAATAATAAACACGATTCTGTACGAAAAAAATAAAACTCACAGACTACAATCCAGTGTGACAGGAGGTATATCATGGCTTTACCATCGTAATTAATTGTCTTTGACAAATAAGATAAATTGTTGGCAAAAATCCCATTAAAAGGGAAGAACAAGGACGTTTTTCTTTAATTTAATAGCAGGCGGTAATCTAGGTCCATTTGGAAATTAAAGCTTTCTTAGTAGAAGTCCTTGGAATGGCCCATAAAATTGTTATGAATCGTTTAGGGGTTATCGATTCCTCCGGAGAATTGTCACGCCAGCTGTGACAACGCCCGTTTATGACGTTCCACTTGGCTGTTATGCGCATGTGCATAGCGGAACTCTATATATGTTTTAGTTTCGGTTTGTCATTATCGTTTGATTTCTTTTTTTTTTTTTTTTGGAAACTTTTGTTTTTTTCAAAAGTTTTGCATTCTCTTTTGGTGTTATGTGTGTTTGTTATTTTGTGTTTGCGTAATATTAGTTGAATTGACAAATATGTTTTATTATTATTATTATTATTTTACATAAGTATTTTTAAAATAGAGCAATCCATAAATAAATATTTAATTAATAAGGCATATATTGGATCAAATAAATTGGTAAAATAAATGATATTTTGAACCAATATATGCCTTTTTAATTAAATAAGTATGTATATCGATACAAAGGTAACAGTTTTGTGACAATATGCAAAAAGGTTGGGTTTTCATCTTTGACTATAAAGATTGTTAAAATAATTGCAAAAATACAAACACAATATATCAATCAAGATAATTGCAATGAATTTCTTTATCAAGTTAAAATATTAAGCTTTCAAGTGTGTTAGCTCATCATCAGGACAAGTGTTTCGCAAAAAAATACCTACAATACAATATATAGAGAGGTACAACATAAGGTTGTGGGAAGATAATATTCATGTACCAAAAAAGGCACCTCTCCCTTTATTTATATACCAGAACAATGGCACTGTACATTATCCTAAGTTAAAAAACGTTACTAGTGATAATAAAGGGTTAGTTATAACACCTGTTTTGGAAAATTCAGACAAAAATCCAATCTGTATACCTGTATAGAGGTGTAGTAATAAATTACTTATTTACGTATTCAAGAGTTTTAAATATGTAAATTCCTTCTATCCCTCTCTCTATATATACAACAACAACAACAAAAAGCCTTTATTTAGGGTCACTGACCCTATACAGGATTCACCAGAGGTATGCATAAGAACAAAGCAGTGAGACAAAGGAAACAACGATATAGACAGAAAAAAAAAAGAAAAAAAAAACAAGAAAGAGAAAGAGGGAAGCAAGAAAAACAACACAAAAAGAGTAGCAGTAAGAAAGTGAGGAGTGAGATCCCTCTCTCTATATATATGTTATGAATAATTGGTTTTTGTTGTTGTTAGAGAAAGGGTTGATAAGATAAAGGATCGATAAGATAAAGGGTTGAAGGTGCAGTCGTGATAAGAAAAAGATAATTATTTACCGTCAAGTAGCTTTTATTTTCAATTACTTGAGGAAATATTACACATTAGTTATTTTCACATTATATAGAATTTATAAAGTTAATCCTATATTAGTGATTTAAAAGGATAGATATGTTAACTACGTATATTTACAACATACTATACAACAAAACTGAAAGTCTTTCTAAAAACGATGATAACCAAAAGTAAAAATATCAATGAATAAAAATAAAAAATATATTTTTTTAAGTATAGAAATATTTGAGTTTTCAGATTATATCTATATATATAAAAATCAATGTTTGTATGTTTGTTTGTTTGTATGTATGTCCGGTATACAAATTCGCAGTAGTTCACTAATTCAAACCAAAATTTCCATACATAGGTAATAAAATACGGGGAAGACGATAGGTTATTTTAAAAAATATATAAATCAATTATTAAAACTATATATTCAAATTATTCTACTTAGCTCACGAACAGCGCCCTCTATCAAAGATTAGATTAAATTATGCTGATGCAAACAAATAGATAATGCTAATAACAAACAATCATAAAAAAATATCTTATCTAAATATATATCACTCGGGTAGATATGCACACGGGTCAATCCCGGGGCGAAGCCCGGGTCACCCGTCTAGTATCTTATATAAAGAAAAGAGATTTCTGTTGTATTTTAGAATTGTTGAAATTATGGTATGGTAATGCAGTCGTGGTTGAAATCCTTAAAGTATGATAATGAAAATGGTTTTGATCAGATATTACTTTAATTAAACTTATGGAATATATATAAAATACATAATTTGGGGTAAAAGTACTGCCTGGCTTAAGGCGTAAGAATAAAACAAATGAAAAGCTTAATTACATAATGTACAAAGGTTTTGAGCCGGCCAGCGGGAAAGAACAACAACGAGATTTTATAGGGGAAGCATGACCTCTGGCGGTCGATTTAACAGAGTATTTGGATCTATGAAATATAATTTTAAATAGAATAATATTTTAATATAACATATATATTGTAGGTATTTGCAGAATAGTTGGCCTGATAATGAGCTAATACTTGAAAGCTTGCCATTTTATCTTAATGAAGAAACTAATTGCAATTTCCTTGAAATATTGATTTATTGTATTTTGTGTTTATATATTTACATACCAAATACATGACCCTTCTCTATTGGCTTTCTATATAAAATTTACATATGTGAATTTATTAATATATTTATTATCATCTTCAACATTTCCCCGCTTGATCACTAGCCTCTTTAAACCCAGTTTTATCTTGTTTCTTTCTTATTCTCATATGGGAGTTCGTTCTCGTAGGGTATGTGTTTCCTGTTTGTTTGTTTTTTTTTCATCAACCATTTAATTAATTATACAACAACAACAAAAAGCCTTTATTGAGGACCTCTCGTCCTATATAGGATTCGCCACTTTACAGAGTACCATTTAATTAATTATTATTTTACCCATTGTTATAGCTTGTGTATTTTTCTTTGAGTTTTACGTGAGATTTCGAACAAATTTTCAGCACATTTCGGTTTAGTTATCCTCGCATGTTTTCGTCTGCACCTCAAGTCGATGTTCTAGTATGTGCTTGTTTTTTTTTATCGTATTTTAAATCCACGAGAAAATATGCAAAATTAATTAATTTCATTTACTCTCAAACTGTAATGGGAACACTCCCAAAGTGTGTAATGAGAATACTTGAAAACTGTACAAGAATCACTCCCAAACTGTACAAGGGAAACTCCCAGTTTGTGTAATGAACACTCATACAAGTTGCGTGAGGAACACTCCCTATCTGTACAAGTATAACACTTCTATGCTATCACAAAGAACACTCCCAATTTATACAAGAACACCAAAGCGGTTAGGGTGTCCCACACAGTTCAATAAATCCATGAACATCCAAACGGCAGAAAGATTTCCACAGATTCTCTGTATAATTCCCAGAAATCCAATAAAGTTACCATCAAACAGCCTCCTAGAAAGTCCATGAAATCCAGTTTACAGACTCCAGAGAACTGAAAGAACTTCACGGTCTTCCAAACTGTTCGCGGAATCTCAAGAAGTCCAAAAAAAGCTGCAGTTTAAGTAGCACGTGAAGACTTCCAAGAAAGCTCCGGTCTCAAGCAGTGCATCCTCCTAACGACAATTTAACAGTGCAACTCCGATAAACCAATCAATTTCAGTTTTTGTCAATAGCTCCTGTGTTGACGGCGGGAGTTTTGTCTTGGACCACGTCCAAACGTATTTATTGGAACCATGGCGGAGTCTATCTCACCAGTTGTTGCAATTGATTCTTCCTTTCTTTCTTTCAGACGTTTCCGCATGGACGGCGTGATGCGAAAATTGTTTTGGGCGTCTGTTGGACGCCTCCCATTGACCAAGAATTCTGGCACCTGTTCAACCTCCATTTCTGGAATATTCTCTTCTTCTTTTTGTTGTTTGTTCTTTTTACCCCAATATTGTTGGTTTTAACATGGAGATCTACGTGGATATCTGCTCTCAATCTATAAGATGAATAAATAAACGCCGTCTGGTTGATTGAAAATTGATGAAAAACAACTAAAGATTTTGACGAAGGAAAATTATTTTTTGACGGTATATAAGGTTATCCCCAAATTTCCTGGGTTTTTTTTTTTCTTAAAACTTTGTTTTTCTTATTATTTGGCAATTAATATTATGGCGAAGAAATAATTTATTATTTAATTTAATTATTCAATGAAATTATTCAACAGATTATATAAATATATTTCTTAATCTGTTTATGTAAAATAGTGATCAAAATATTTCTTTGCTTGCTTGCTCAAGATTCTCTAGCTGTAGATAGTTTTGTTGAGTTGTTAATAATTGTCGAATAGTCGTACTGACGTTATCAATAAATACTTTCATATCTTCAGACATACAAAGACTTGATTTCTACGCTACAATATTATTATTAAGATACACTAGCGTGCCATCTGTTATGAAAATTAGAAACTATTTTAGACGCGTGAGATTCTTTTTGAAATTAAACAATTTCTACTGCCCTTATTACTGCAATGGAAAAATTAATGGGAGGGCCTGACTCATCAGTGGTGAACCCTCCCAGTGGTTTCGCCAGTTTAATGGCGAATACATAATAATACAATTACTTTATACATAATACAAAGACATTATACATAACGGCGAATAATATAATGGTGAATAATATTGGTATTGCTGTCAAATTATATTGACAAACATTTTCAGTTTTTTTTTTTCTGATCAGGTTTTAGGGGGAAGAATGTTGTCTTTGTTTGTTAGTGAACCAATCTCTCACGCCTTCTCATTGGACGAATGTGGCCATGTCTGTATATAAGAGGGGACTAAGGGAATGCGAGAGGGGCCCAGAGCGTGGAGAATTGGAGTGGAGACACTTAAAGTGTTTTTCTACGAGGTTTTCCCTGTCTGGCTGTTCTTTTGGAATCCCTGTGTCACCCCAGTTCGATCCCTAGCAACGCTACAATAAAGCTAAATATTTTTTATTTTATTTTAAAAATCGCTAGTTCGTATTTATTTCCTTTTTGTTGTTAGTATTGTACTCTTGAGTGTACGCTTTTCTGTGTATTAAGGTACATTTAATTTAGGCCCTTGCCAATATTCCATTTTTGTGTGTTAACCAGCAAAAGCAATCACGTTTGTCATTGCAATTGTTTGCAAGTGTTTACGAACTTTTAGGACAACTTTGTATATTAAAATTCTTCAATGAAATATCGACGAAGGAAACATGGCGTTTATTATTATTCGTTTTATGTACTTCTGTAGAAAGGGCAGAGATGTCCGAAAACTTGAGATTACATTAATAAAAATAAAAATAAACTTACCTCCAGTAATCTGTTGTATTATTTGAATTTAATAACCAGTAAATTTCAATCAATTTATTTGAATCATCCTGGTACTGGTCAAATTCAAATAAATGATTTTATTAGAAGCTGAAAACCCTGTTTATTCTCATTTTTTAAAAGATTCACCAAATGAATTTATTTCATAGGAGGCTTTACTGTATACCTTTAAGCCGAAAACATATAAAAAATCGTATTTTTTATTTTTCTGTGTTATCCTATAGATATTGGAATAAACTTTATATAAAACAAAATTCAAAAACAGACGAATACTCTATTTAAAAAATAAAGAAATATTCTAAGTCTCTTCCATTTAAATTTTATAACATAAATTTCCTAAAATAAAAATATAATTTTATATTCTCTTTAATATCAGTGAACAAATATTTGAAATATTCGGAAAACAATTCAAATTTTACTAAAATTTTATCTATATAAAAAGAATATTTATTTTTTATATATATTCCCCTGTAATTATATATATATCGACATTTTGAAAGTAAATTATTAACATATTTCATAAATCCATCCTAATATTAATGTAATTTCAATCATAATTTGACACAAAATATATATATTTAATAAAATAATATAATATACACTTCTAGTAATTTTTAAATATTGCCATGTATAACAGGAAATTAAATTATTTTAATTATTAAAACGAAATTATATTTTATAAGTTTAAAAATTTTCAAACTGATAGAGAACTTTGCATTATTCTTCGAATATTCTAAAGGGACAATAAAAATCATTTGAGAAGAGAAGGCAGACGATAGGCATTTGCGCGGGAAAACAAAAGGAGGGACGTCTTACTCTAGCAAAACATCGGCTGTTTGTCTGGCACACAAAACAGAAGACCAAACAGAAGAAAAAAAGTGTGTTTGCTGTCGCACCGACACCTTTGTCACCTTTCGTCTGTCTACAACCATAGCAGACGAAAAGTTTCGTTGCCATGTTCGGCTGCTATTTATTTCGAACTAAGTGTTTTTAAAATATAAAATTTGTTTTCGTTTATAGGTAATTATTAATCTAAATTAAGATTATTATTATTATATATTTTTAATTATTTTTTTGACGTATTTTTCAGAATTTTAAATATTTTAAAGAATAATTCTGTTGATATTTTTTTTTAATTTCGTGCGTTGAGTAATATATTATATTTAATTTTAACTTTAAAAGTATATCGATAAAATATATATTAGATAAAAAGACATAAAATATATCATAAAATTGTATTTATTTATCAATATTTTACTTAATTGTATATGCTGATCTTTACCTTTTATATTTAGTGTATTTTTTAAATCGTATTTTACACCTTTTGAATACATTGAGGTCAATAGATTTATTGTTAAACAAAACCATTATTCATAATTAATATATGCCATTTAAGACTGGAAACCTGGTATCGAGGTTGGCTTTTGTCTGAATTTTGCCAAACTTGTGTAGTGGCTCATTTTTTATTAACGCCTTTATATTTTAACTGATGGTATATAAAAGAAATTAGTTGTTTTGATGTATATATCAAAAGGGAGTGGTGTCTCTCTATCTATATATACACTCATGGACAAAAATTAAAGAAATGGAAAGTCTTTGATGTCGTTGGTCGTCTTTTTTTTTTTTTAAGGAGACAGAGGCAATTTTGTTCACTACTTGGTTAGCTCGTGTGTCTTCAATAAAGATCACTGTAATATCTTTCAGAATTATTATCTGAATCCCGATATACATGCTAAAAGGTAAAACCTCTTTATATTTTGTTCATGAATGAAGATATACTTTTTATTAGAGTATATATATATATATATGTTTTGTACTCTACCAACACAAAAGAAATTACAATTATATTAGAATATATGTGAACCTATTTTTCCGCTTAAAAATATAAGTTTCTAATGAGATACCACGAGGTATTTTTTAGAACATTATTTTATTGTTTTTTTTTTCTAGAAAAGAGCGTATATTTGTAAAAAATATTTTACATAGTTTTAGAAAATAGAAACTGGTATTAAACAGCACGCCTGTAAAGGATGCTTCACAATAGACTTACTGTAAAAAAATGTAAATACAACTTTTACACAAGTAAATTTACTGGCAATGCGTTTCTTTTAAATATCATCAAATATTATATCTACAGACCTTACTGCAATGATATGAGTTATTGAATGAGAGGGCTTGGCTCATCAGTAGTGAACCCTCTCAGCGGTTTCGCCAAATTTTACTTTTACTGGGGTGATACACACAAAGGCATTGTTTTGATACATTTTTAAAGGGAGAGGTGCCTTTTTTGGTATATTAATAAAATCCTCCTGCAAATTTGTGTTGTAATCTGTCCAGAGAATTTATACACCGCCCCATTGTCACCTTTTTGGTATATTTGACCGTTGACCCCTCTCGTAGGATGTTATTATATAAATTCGAAGCCGTCCCTGTACTGATGAGGTCCCTACCCAGAAACCAATGGTATACTGGTTGTTGGCTTTTTGTTTGAATTTGACAAAACTGGTGTTTTGGATACGTTTTGTACTGGAACAATGAACAAAAAGCATTGTTTAAATGCCTTTTTAAAGTGTGAGAGTTGCCTCATATATATATATATATATACTAGACGAGTGACCCGGGCTTCGCCCCGGGATTGACTCGTGTGCATATCTACCCGAGTGATATATATTTAGATAAGATTTTTTTAAATAATTGTTTGTTATTAGCATTATCTATTTGTTTGCATCAGCATAATTTAATCGTTGATAGAGGGCGCTGTTCGTAAGCTAAGTAGAATAATTTGAATATATAGTTTTAATAATTGATTTATATATTTTTTTAAAATAGCCTATCGTCTTCCCCGTATTTTTTTACCTATGTATGGAAATTTTGGTTTGAATTAGTGAACTACTGCGAATTTGTATACCGGACATACAAACCAACAAACATACAAACATTCATTTATATATATATATATGTATGAAAAACAATAGAAAACAAAATTTCAGGTGTTGATATTAAAATTAATGATGGCATATCCTGATCAGGAGGACATGTGTTTTTTTAGATGGAAGGTACAGCCTGCTCCACGCTGACGAGCGTCAACAGCGCGAAACTCGTTCGTGGATGGCTTTTGTTGATTTATCAAGAAAATGGGTTGGCCTTATATCATGTAATAAGTTAAATTAACGTTGACTTTTCTTTCACTAGATGACACTCTTGCCATCTGAATTTCTCATGTGAATGGTTAGTATATGTCTTTTTGTTTATCAATATCAACACTTGACCTTTTTTATATGTTTTTCTTATTATATTACACACATATATATATATCCCTATGTTGAATATAGTCACAATATATATTATTTGTAAATAAAATTCTTTATCTGTTCTATTCTGTAGATCTTTCTGTTAAAAATCATGTTTAAGCGGCGAAAATTCTTATTAAAAACTCATATCATTTGGTTATTGAACATTTAATAACACATTAGCACATGCCAATAACTAAATTTTTCAATTATTTTGTATAAATATTATTTAGAGATTGTACATAGAATATCAGCCCGTTGAAGAACAGTATATTTGCTCGAAAGATTTATAAATTTAACATTAAAAGAAACTTTTTACCTGATTTTTATTTTTACTTTTTCAAACATTAATAATGTTTTAATATACTCTATTTTCTCCAACAAATTTGTTTTATTATATTGTCTTCATTTATAAATGTATTTGGGGGTCGGTGGAAGGCTGGTTAAACCGTTTGGTTTTGACCACTACGACCCGGGTTCGATTCCCGCATTGGACACTTTTTCCTGTTAAAAAAAAAATGCTCCAATGGCCCCCGATTCTTACAAAAGTCCAACCCCACCAGCGAGTGCAAGTAACCAAACGGGGCTCTGGTACATTTGTAAGTGCAAAGTCGAACTGCTTTTCACATGTGTAGACATGTGGTGTACTTACAGTAAAAAAGCAGTCGCTAACTACCCACCATGATTATCATGGCCTGTACCACGTGTACTAGGGACAAGAAAAAAAATGTATTTGACCAAATTCTGGTCCAAGGTAGCACTAACGTGGCAACGGCACCCATTTTACAATGAAATGCAAATAATTTATAAATATATTAAGAAAAAGGCAATCTCCTTATCGTGCAACTAAAGGTTACTGATGGCTTGCGCCATCTATCGGAATAAATATCAACTATTCTCGTTGATTTTTAATTATTCCAGAATTGGCCAAATACCCATTTTTTATTGTTAACTCTGTGTATTGGATATAAAAATGAGTATATAGTGCTGTTTTACCATATGTAGTATAGGTTAATAAACAAGTATAGTACGCGAAACGTGTACCTGGTTAGCTTTTCTTGATTAATCAAGATTGGATATTTGGCCAATTCTGGAATAAAATTAAAAATCAACGAGAATAGTTGATATTTATTCCGATAGATGGCGCAAGCCATCAGAAACCTTTAGTTGCACGATAAGGAGATGCCGGGCTGTTGGCTCTCATCAGCGTGGTGCAACCTATAATTTATAAATAGGTTAAAAATAGTGAATTTCTAATCACTAAATGGACTACTAGATGTAACAAAGAAATCTTAGTGACTTAAGTGCTGCAGGTTTCTTACACTTAAGAGATCGTCGTAAAAAGTAGGAGATGGCTTCTTCCTGAAGGTTAAAAGAATTAAAGGTTACCAGCCATTACGTAAGAGGAGCTTTTGCCTTTTTCCCCCTGTTCGAGATAATTCAGTTTCGTCTGCTGGCTTATATCTTTCCATTCACCCCCGTTCTGGAACAAATTGAATTAAGAACCAGTCTGTATAAACCCCATTTGATGGAAACCCGGTTCGCTTCTGACATTAGAAAAAACGTTTTTTTTTTTTTAACTTCTTCTAAAAGCAAACCTATAAACTTGCATAAGACTTGTTTTTTTCTTTTATTATCTCCTTTTTTATCGTTTGGTATAGCTTTTCTTTAATCTATTTTACGATTGCAATGTTGTTGGTGTGTTTTCTTTCCCCTTTTTTTACCCCGCCTATCTTAAGCTTGTGATATTTATGTATCTTTTGGTATTCTTTTTTTTTTTATCTCTTTTCGTATGTTTCTATTTCCGTTTTTGGTGGGAAGATAATCGTCTGATGTAAATTACGTTGTGTATCTTTTGGTTGCTTTTTTTTGTTTGTTTGTTTTTTCCCCTCGATGAGGTTAAATCGATTTTTTATTTAATTTTATGTAAATATATATATTTTATATTTCGTAAATATTTTATTATTGAATGAATAATCACATTTTTTTATTTCTTTTATTTTTATATAATTTATTATCTTATATATTGTAAATATTTTTGATGAAAATATATAACTTTCGAATTTTTTGGAAGAAAGAGTTTATTTATAAAAAAAAAGAATTTCCCGCTCTATCAAGTATGAAATACACTCATAAGCAAAACTTAAGAAAGTGGAAAGTCTTTGAAGTTGCCAGAGTCGTCTGTTTTATTTTATTTTATTTTTTTTTTTTTTAATAAGAAGAAGAAGAACAAGACAGAGGCAATTTTGTTCACACTTGGTTATCTTGTGTGTCTTCAATAAAGGTCACTGTAATATCTTTTACAGCTTTTGTATGAATCTCAATATACATGCTATGAGGTACAACTTCCTTAAGTGTTGTCCATGAGTGTAAATGTAAAAGTCGAATTACTTTCTACTTGTGTAGACATATGGTGTACTTACAGTACCAGCAATCACTAACTCCCCACCAGAATAATCAAAGTCTTGAGTTAAGTAAAAAAAGTAATTCAATTACTCTGTGACAAATATACTTTTTATACTCTATAATTTACTGCTACCTGGTACTACATGCGGTGCAAGCTGTCACAACACACCATTGTCTGGTATTGCACGTGTAGACATGTAGTATACTCACAGTACAAGCTGTCATAACCCATCATAATCTGGTACTACAAGTGTAGACATGTAGTGTACTTACAGTACAAGCTGTCACAACCCACCATGGCCTGGTACTACATGTGTAGACATGTGGTGTACTTACAGTACAAGCTGTCACAACCCACCATAGTCTGGTACTACAAGTGTAGACATGTGGTGTACTTACAGTACAAGCTGTCACAACCCACCATAGTCTGGTACTACAAGTGTAGACATGTGGTGTACTTACAGTACAAGCTGTCACAACCCACCATGGTCTGGTACTACATGTGTAGACATGTGGTGTACTTACAGTACAAGCTGTCACAACCCACCATAGTCTGGTACTACAAGTGTAGACATGTGGTGTACTTACAGTACAAGCTGTCACAACCCACCATGACCTGGTACTACATGTGTAGACATGTGTTGTACTTACAGTACAAGCTGTCACAACCCACCATGGCCTGGTACTACATGTGTATACTTGTGACAATTTTTTTTTGACAATTAAAATTACTTTATTGACCTCTTAGTCAATTAAGAACACTCCGGAGAGTTAAGCAATAAAAAGTATTTACAGCAACAAAAAACAACAGGGGGTGCCCTCAAAGAGGGTCTGGGTTAGGGAGGCAAAGAGGCCCTGAGCTCAGAAAGCTTCCCGCGAAGAAAAGGATCCAAGTCCAGAGCGCGCTCCAAGAGAGCGTCAAGGATCTGAGCCAGAATGTTCCTTTGCCTGGGCAAAAGTTGCTCGATGAGTTCCTCCCTGTCCCTGGGGTTAAGGGTCGCATCCGTGAGTTCTGATTGGTCAATTCCCGATTTGGACGTAGGCCCCAAGTCGGGTTCTTTCATGAAGATCTGAAACAGAGATAGTGACATCTGCCATTGGGTCAGGTCCGGATCATCCTCCAGGGCAGGCGGCGGAGGTGTCATCACAGCAGGCATCAGTTCTTCGCTGTGGGAAGTAGGTGGCGTTGGTCCAGAAGGCCGAGGCGCAGGCAGTGGGGGTGTTGGAGGCACTGTTGGTGTTGTCCTGAGCTCGGCCTTGACTTGTCCGAGGACCTTATATAGATTAGAGGTGTGTCCGGGCTTCAGGTCCAGAATTTGACCGATCAGGCCGACGAGGGCGTCGCACTGCGGAGGCGACAGGAGGGGTCCCTTCCTCTGCGCCTTGGTCCTCGAGGAGAGGAGGTCCAGGACCTCCTCCCGCCCAAGACCAAGGGCGTCCGTCTTAGCGAATGACACGCTGGGGAGCCCCTCGATGAAAGCATCGAGGTCGACTCTCGTAGCGTTTTTTGCCGATGACGTGGAGGACGCAAAGGTCTCCTCCACGATGGACATCTCCACGTCCGGAGTTGGGGCCGCAGGCTCGCGACTCCCAGGTGTTTGCAGGGACGGAGCAGGGGTCACTGGTGGAGGGGCAGGAGGCGTCTCCTCCATAGGAAAGGCTGGGGCCGCTGGTGGAGATGGCCGAGGTGCGGATGAGTGGAGCGCAGCTCGGGCCACGGGAGGAGCGCTGCAAACCTCCATGGCTGGATTGGAGGGTGTCGGCGCAGGAGGCTGGGCTGCTGACCGCTGAGGCGGTGCAGGGGTGGTCGGTGGTGGGACGCCAGCAGGAGTGGTCGGTGGGGCCGTTCTGGTGTTGTTGGCCAGCCCTGCAAGCAGGGGGCAGATGGCCCTCCGATGCCCTTGTCCGTGGCACCTGGAACATCTGATGCCCGAGGATAGGTACGCAGGCCAGGCTTGGCCTTTGATGTTGATGTCAAGGCGGGTTGGAAGCCTCTCGATGGTGATCCCCTCATGTAGGGTGATGAAGACGTCACGCCGGCCATCGACGTAGACGTAGGGGCCCGCCTTCATCTGCTTAGGGGCGATGGACGTAACCCGCCCATGTGGAGAGAGGGCGGTGATGACAGCAGAGTCCGCCACAAAGAAGGGGAGGTTACCCACTGTAATCCTTTCCGCTCTTTTGCGGAAAGGGAATGCTCTGAGGAGTGTTCCCTCAACCTCGAGGCCCTCACTTATGAGGCGCTCGGCCAGGCCTCTGTTGGTCAGTCCCAGGAGCTGGTGGCCGTTCACCTTGGTGATCTGGATGACTCCGGCAGTTCCTCCGAGCATCCTGTCCAGTGCCCTAAGGTAGTGGAAGGGCTCCAGTTCGGGGCTGTGTTCGATGTACACACAGTGTTCCTCGGAAGAGGACGCCTGCCGCGCCCTGGCATCCGCGATGTGAGCCCTGGTGGCCCTGATTTCTTGGGCTCGGGGCACTGATCCCGCCGATGATTGAGGTCGGCGAATCGTCCTGGAAGCTCCGGCATTGGAGGAGGGTGCAGCCGTCGTAGGTAAATTCCCCGAGCCACGGCGCCTCTTCCTACCCTGGACGAGGGTAAATCCTTCCTCAGCTCCAGGATTCACCTCTTCTGTGATGTCAGCCCAGTTTCTCCGGACTTGAGCAGCGGCGTTAGAAGTTGGAATAGCCGCATGTGTGTGTGTGGTCGACCGGCGCGGCATAATTTGCATCCTGGCCGCCGGCGGGCGGATTTACATAGTTTTGATTTTTACTCAAAACAATTGGAATTTCGTTCTGAAAATCTTGATTTGCGGATAATTCTGCACATGGTTGTGCAAGTGAGCCGTGCCTTACAGGCTTTTGCTCGGCTTTTGACGGGCTTTCAGCCCGTATAAAATTGGTCGCCATCCGCGACACTTTTCGCCCGCCAGAGGCGAAAAACTCAGGAGCACGCGCGACGCGTGGCCGCACGGCCGAGTGTAGACATGTGGTGTACTTACAGTACAAGCTGTCACAACCCACCATGGCCTGGTACTACATGTGTATACATGTGGTGTACTTACAGTACAAGCTGTCACAACCCACCATGGCCTGGTACTACATGTGTAGACATGTGGTGTACTTACAGTACAAGCTGTCACAACCCACCATGGCCTGGTACTACATGTGTATACATGTGGTGTACTTACAGTACAAGCTGTCACAACCCACCATGGCCTGGTACTACATGTGTAGACATGTGGTGTACTTACAGTACAAGCTGTCACAACCCACCATGGCCTGGTACTACATGTGTAGACATGTGGTGTACTTACAGTACAAGCTGTCACAACACACCATGGCCTGGTACTACATGTGTATACATGTGGTGTACTTACAGTACAAGCTGTCACAACCCACCATGGCCTGGTACTACATGTGTATACATGTGGTGTACTTACAGTACAAGCTGTCACAACCCACCATGGCCTGGTACTACATGTGTAGACATGTGGTGTACTTACAGTACAAGCTGTCACAACCCACCATAGTCTGGTACTACAAGTGTAGACATGTGGTGTACTTACAGTACAAGCTGTCACAACCCACCATGGCCTGGTACTACATGTGTATACATGTGACAATGACAATGAAAAACATATTTATTGACAGCTTAGTCAATTGTTACACTCCGGAGAGTTAGGCAGTTAAAGATTTACAATTTAAATATTCACATCAGGAGGTGCCCCTGCCAAGGGTAGTCTGGACTCCGTCAGGGGAGTAACATCCTCCTGAGCGTGTACAAGCCCTCACGTACAAAGGGATCTGCGTCCCGAGCGCGCTCAATTGCAGCACTGATGATTTCGGTGATAAGGCTTTTCTTCTGGGTGGAACAGGTCCTGAGGAGAGGCTCCCTGTCCTCGGGGTATATGACCGCATCCGTGATGTCACCCTCTGTGATCCCCAAATCAGTCATGGGCCCCGAGTAGCGTTCATTGCACAATTTATAGATTATATCAGCTGCTTCATCCCAGCGCTTCGACGTCAGATCCTCCTCCGCTTGAAACAGTGGAGATGGAGATGTCGCCATGTCCGGTGTCGTCGTATCCCCATGGGGAGGGGGTGGTATTGGCCCATCAGGCCGAGGCGCAGGCAGTGGGGGTGTAGGTGCTGCGGCTGGTGTTTTCGTTAGCTCAGCTCTAACCTGACCTAGGACCTTATATAAATTAGAGGTGTGTCCGGGCTTCAGGTCAAGAATTTGACCGATCAGGCCGACGAGGGCGTCGCACTGCGGAGGCGACAGGAGGGGTCCCTTCCTCTGCGCCTTGGTCCTCGAGGAGAGGAGGTCCAGGACCTCCTCCCGCACAAGACCAAGGGCGTCCGTCTTAGCGAATGACACGCTGGGGAGCCCCTCGATGAACGCATCGAGGTCGACTCTCGTTGCGTTTTTTGCCGATGACGTGGAGGACGCAAAGGTCTCCTCCACGATGGACATCTCCACGTCCGGTGTTGGGGCCGCAGGCTCGCGACTCCCAGGTGTTCGCAGGGACGGAGCAGGGGTCACTGGTGGAGGGGCCGGAGGCGTGTCCTCCAAAGGTAAGGCCGAAGGCGCTGGTGGTGATGGCTGGAGTGCAGCAGGTGGAAGGGGCGCAGCTCGGCTCGCGGGAGGCACGTCGGAGACCTCCATGGTTGAACTGGGGGACGCCGGAGGTGGAGGCCGGGCAGATGGCTGCTGAGGCAGCCTGGGAGCAGTCGCTGGTGGGACGCTGGTGGGAGAGGTTGGTGCGGCCGGTCCAGGAGCGGTGGTTCGCCCTGCAAGCATGGGGCAGTTGGCCCTACGATGTCCTTGGCCACGGCACCTGGAACACCTAATCCCGGAGGATAGGTATGCGGGCCAGGCCTCGCCCTTGATTGAGATGTCGAGGCGGGTGGGCAGCCTCTCGATGGTCATTTCCTCGCGGAGGATGATGAACGCCTCTCGGCGGCCGTCGTTGTAGACATATGGGCCTGCCTTCATCAGCTTGGGGGCGATGGATGTTACTCGCCCGAAAGATGAAAGGGCGCTGATGACGGCTGCATCCCCCACGAAGAAGGGGAGGTTGCCCACCGTGATTCTCTCCGCCCTCTTGCGGAACGGGAAGGCCCTGTGGAGAGTTCCCTCCACCTCGAGGCCCTCGTTGACGAGGCGCTCGGCCAGGCCTCTGTTGGCCAGTCCCACCAGGAAGTGACCGTTCATCTTGGTCATCTGGAAGACCTCCCTGGTCCCTCCGAGCATTCTATCAAGGGCCCTCATGTAGTGGTAGGGCTCCAGTTCAGGGCTGCGCTCTATATAGACGCAGTGGTCTTCTGTTGAGGACGCCTGCCGCGCCCTGGCCTCCGCGATATGCGCCCTTGTGGTCCTGACCTCCTCCGCCCGCGGTGCCCAACCCGTGGACGATCGCGGCCGGCGAGTGGCCCCAGCGCCTCTGGTGCCAGAGGAAGGTGCAGCCGCTGCAGGAGAACCCGGCGAGACGCGGCGCCTTTTCTTGGTTCTAACGGTGGTAAAACCGTTGTTGGCGTCCATTTCTGCCATCTCGGAATCACCCCAGCTAAGGGAGGCCGGATTGGCTATTGTAGCGCTGTACGAGGCAGCAGTCAGCGGCGCCGTGACGTCATCACGCGCGGCGGCCAGATTTGCATCTCTAACGCCTGCCGGCGGATTTACATACTCTTGATGTTCTGAGTTTTCTTTAGAGATTACTTTCTGAAATTCGTTTTTCTTTGATATTTTCCCACCAGTTGGAGATTGGATGCTGGGCCTTCCAGGCATTTGTCCAGCAGATCCTGGGCTCCCTGGTGATGCCGAATTTGGCATGTCTAGAGACATTTCACAGCTCGCCAGAGGCGAAAATCCCGGAGCTCGCGCGACGCGTGGCCGCACGGCCGAGTGTAGACATGTGGTGTACTTACAGTACAAGCTGTCACAACCCACCATGGCCTGGTACTACATGTGTAGACATGTGGTGTACTTACAGTACAAGCTGTCACAACCTACCATGGCCTGGTACTACATGTGTAGACATGTGACAATTTTGACAATTAAAAACACATTTATTGACAACTCAGTCAACTGTTACACTCAAGTCAGTGGGGGGGGGAAAAATTACAATTATTTACAAAAGTTTCATCAGCGGCACAACATTGACCTAAAGTCCGACAATTGGTCGAGAGCAGATTGATCATCGCCTCGAGCATGCTCGATGACAGAGCCCAAGAAGTTCGCAAGGATGCTCCTTTGGTTTGGATGTGCGCCGAGAATATCATTCCGTTCTTCTCCGGAATGCAGAGCCGCACGAATGATTTGTTCCGGTCTGGTCCAACTAAGTAAGGGTATCAGGAAGGTCCTATAGTTCAATTCCTTGAACAGGTCGAAGAGCCACCTCTCACGGGCCTCGTCTGTCATCTTGACTGGCAGTGGAGGCGGATATGCCACTTCAGCTGGTGCTGACTCCTCCCCTTGAGGAGCGGGCGGCGCCGTCTCAGCAGGCCGAGGAGCAGGCAGTGGGGGTGTTGGTGCTGCGGCTGGTGTTTTCGTTAGCTCAGCTCTAACCTGACCAAGTACCTTATATAAATTAGAAGTGTGTCCGGGCTTCAGGTCCAGAATTTGACCGATCAGGCCGACGAGGGCGTCGCACTGCGGAGGCGACAGGAGGGGTCCATTCCTCTGGGCCTTGGTCCTCGAGGAGAGGAGGTCCAGGACCTCCTCCCGCCCAAGACCAAGGGCGTCCGTCCTAGCAAAGGACACGTTGGGGTTTCCTTCTATGAACGCCACGAGGTCATCCCCCGTTGCGTTTCTTGTTGATGACGCGGAGGACGCAGTGGTCTCCTCCACGATGGACATCTCCACGTCCTGTGTTGGGGCTGCAGGCCCGAGGGTCTTCTGGATGGGCGGAGGGCCACGCGGGGCAGCGAAGTCAGGTCGAGCGGGAGGCGTCGGCTCTGGATGACGCGGCGTCGCCGAGCAAGGGCCTACGGGATTCTTGGGTACCTGCAGGGATGGAGCAGGGGTCACAGGTGGAGGGGCAGGGGGCGCCTCCTCCATAGGTACGGCCGGGGCCACTGGTGGAGATGGCCGAGGTGCTGTAGATGAAGATATAGCTCGGGCCGCATGAGAGGAGCCGGAAATCTCCATGGCAGTACTGGAGGGCGCCGGAGCAGGAAGCTGGGCCGCTGACCGCTGAGGCGGGGCAGAGGTGGGCGTTGATGGGACGCCAGCAGGAGGGGTTGGTGGGGCCAGTCTGGAGTTGTTGGCCCGTCCTACAAGCAGGGGGCAGTTGGCCCTGCGATGTCCTTGGCCATGGCACCTGGAGCACTTGATGCCCGAGGACAGATATGCGGGCCAGGCCTCGCCTTTAATTGGGATTTCAAGGCGAGTGGGGAGCCTCTCTGTTGTCATTCCCTCGCGGAGGACAATAAAAGCCTCGCGACGGCCGTCGTTGTATGTGTATGGGCCGACCTTCATCAGTTTGGGCGCAATTGATGTTACGCGCCCATAAGGTTTTAAGGCGTTGATGATGGCGGAGTCCTCCACGAAGAAGGGGAGGTTGCCGACTGTTATCCTCTCCGCTCTTTTGCGGAAAGGAAAGGCCCTGAGGAGTGTGCCCTCAACCTCGAGGCCCTCGTTTATGAGGCGCTCGGCCAGGCCTCTGTTCGCCAGTCCCAGGAGCTGGTGGCCGTTCACCTTGGAGATCTGGATGACTCCGGCGGTACCTCCAAGCGTCCTGTCCAGCGCCCTCAGGTAGTGGAAGGGCTGTAGCTCGGGGCCGTGCTCCAGGTACACACAGTGGTCCTCAGATGAGGATGCCTGCCGCGCCCGGGCCTCTGTGATATGGGTCCTGGTTGTCGGGATCTCCTGTGCCCGGGGTACCGATCGAGCCGATGAATGCAATCGGCGACTGCTCCTGGCGCCACCGCTGTTGGAGGATGGTGTAGCGGCTGTAGGCGAATTTGGTGATTCGCGGCGCCTCTTCTTGGTTTTCACGACGGTAAAGTCGTCTTCCGCTCCGGGGCTCAAATCCTCAATGCAGTCCGCCCAGTTTCCCAAGACACGGGCAGCGCCATTGGATGACGTACCGGCCGGCAAGTTGAGCGTGACGTCACGCGCGGCGGCCAGATTTACATCTTTAACGCCTGCCGGCGGATTTGCATATACTCGATTTTCTGAGTTTTCTTTTAAGATTTTCTGATTTCCGTTTTCGCTTGAAATCCTCCCACCAGTAGGAGCTGGGATGCTGGGCCTTCCAGGCTCTTGTCCAGCAGATTCCGAGCTCCCTGGCGATGCCGAACTCGACATGCCTAAATGCATTTTACCGCCCGCCAAAGGCGAAAAACACGGAGCTCGCGCGACGCGTGGCCGCACGGCCGAGTGTAGACATGTGGTATACTTACAGTACAAGCTGTCACAACCTACCATGGCCTGGTACTACATGTGTAGACATGTGGTGTACTTACAGTACAAGCTGTCACAACCTACCATGGCCTGTTACTACATGTGTAGACATGTGGTATACTTACAGTACAAGCTGTCACAACACACCATAGTCTGGTACTACATGTATAGAAATGTGGTGCACTTACAGTACAAGCTGTCACAACACACCATGGCCTGGTACTACATGTGTAGACATGTGGTATACTTACAGTACAAGCTGTCACAACACACCATGGCCTGGTACTACATGTGTAGACATGTGGTGTACTTACAGTACAAGCTGTCACAACCCACCATGGCCTGGTACTACATGTGTAGACATGTGGTGTACTTACAGTACAAGTTGTCACAACCTACCATGGCCTGGTACTACATGTGTAGACATGTGACAATTAAAATTGCTTTATTGACCTCTTAGTCAATTAAGAACACTCCGGAGAGTTAAGCAATGAAAAGTATTTACAGCAACAAAACAACAGGGGGTGCCCTCAAAGAGGGTCTGGGTTAGGGAGGCAAGGAGGCCCTGAGCTCAGAAAGCTTCCCGCGAAGAAAAGGATCCAAGTCCAGAGCGCGCTCCAAGAGAGCGTCAAGGATCTGAGCCAGAATGTTCCTTTGCCTAGGCAAAAGTTGCTCGATGAGTTCCTCCCTGTCCCTGGGGTTAAGGGTCGCATCCGTGAGTTCTGATTGGTCGATACCCGATTTGGACGTAGGCCCCAAGTCGGGTTCTTTCATGAAGATCTGAAACAGAGATAGTGACATCTGCCATTGGGTCAGGTCCGGATCATCCTCCAGGGCAGGCGGCGGAGGTGTCATCTCAGCAGGCATCAGTTCTTCGCTGTGGGAAGTAGGTGGCGTTGGTCCAGAAGGCCGAGGCGCAGGCAGTGGGGGTGTTGGAGGCACTGTTGGTGTTGTCCTGAGCTCGGCCTTGACTTGTCCGAGGACCTTATATAAATTAGAGGTGTGTCCGGGCTTCAGGTCCAGAATTTGACCGATCAGGCCGACGAGGGCGTCGCACTGCGGAGGCGACAGGAGGGGTCCCTTCCTCTGCGCCTTGGTCCTCGAGGAGAGGAGGTCCAGGACCTCCTCCCGCCCAAGACCAAGGGCGTCCGTCTTAGCGAATGACACGCCGGGGAGCCCCTCGATGAAAGCATCGAGGTCGACTCTCGTTGCGTTTTTTTGCCGATGACGTGGAGGACGCAAAGGTCTCCTCCACGATGGACATCTCCACGTCCGGAGTTGGGGCCGCAGGCTCGCGACTCCCAGGTGTTTGTAGGGACGGAGCAGGGGTCACTGGTGGAGGGGCAGGAGGCGTCTCCTCCATAGGAAAGGCTGGGGCCGCTGGTGGAGATGGCCGAGGTGCGGATGAGTGGAGCGCATCTCGGGCCACGGGAGGAGCGCTGCAAACCTCCATGGCTGGATTGGAGGGTGTCGGCGCAGGAGGCTGGGCTGCTGACCGCTGAGGCGGTGCAGGGGTGGTCGGTGGTGGGACGCCAGCAGGAGTGGTCGGTGGGGCCGTTCTGGTGTTGTTGGCCAGCCCTGCAAGCAGGGGGCAGATGGCCCTCCGATGCCCTTGTCCGTGGCACCTGGAACACCTGATGCCCGAGGATAGGTACGCAGGCCAGGCTTGGCCTTTGATGTTGATGTCAAGGCGGGTTGGAAGCCTCTCGATGGTGATCCCCTCATGTAGGGTGATGAAGACGTCACGCCGGCCATCGACGTAGACGTAGGGGCCCGCCTTCATCTGCTTAGGGGCGATGGACGTAACCCGCCCATATGGAGAGAGGGCGGTGATGACAGCAGAGTCCGCCACAAAGAAGGGGAGGTTACCCACTGTAATCCTTTCCGCTCTTTTGCGGAAAGGGAATGCCCTGAGGAGTGTTCCCTCAACCTCGAGGCCCTCACTTATGAGGCGCTCGGCCAGGCCTCTGTTGGTCAGTCCCAGGAGCTGGTGGCCGTTCACCTTGGTGATCTGGATGACTCCGGCAGTTCCTCCGAGCATCCTGTCCAGTGCCCTAAGGTAGTGGAAGGGCTCCAGTTCGGGGCTGTGTTCGATGTACACACAGTGTTCCTCGGAGGAGGACGCCTGCCGCGCCCTGGCATCCGCGATGTGAGCCCTGGTGGCCCTGATTTCTTGGGCTCGGGGCACTGATCCCGCCGATGATTGAGGTCGGCGAATGGTCCTGGAAGCTCCGGCATTGGAGGAGGGTGCAGCCGTCGTAGGTGAATTCCCCGAGCCACGGCGCCTCTTCCTACCCTGGACGAGGGTAAATCCTTCCTCAGCTCCAGGATTCACCTCTTCTGTGATGTCAGCCCAGTTTCTCCGGACTTGAGCAGCGGCGTTAGAAGTTGGAATAGCCGCAAGAGAGAGAGGTCGACCGGCGCGGCAGAATTTGCATCCTGGCCGCCGGCGGGCGGATTTACATAGTTTTGATTTTTTCTCAAAACTATTGGAATTTCGTTCTGCAAATCTTGATTTGCGGATAATTCTGCACATGGTTTTGCTAGTGAGCCGTGCCTTACAGGCTTTTGCTCGGCTTTTGACGGGCTTTCAGCCCGTATAAAATTTGTCGCCATCCGCGACACTTGTCGCCCGCCAGAGGCGAAACACTCAGGAGCTCGCGCGACGCGTGGCCGCACGGCCGAGTGTAGACATGTGGTGCACTTACAGTACAAGCTGTCACAACCTACCATGGCCTGGTACTACGTGTGTAGACATGTGGTGTACTTACAGTACAAGCTGTCACAACCCACCATAGTCTGGTACTACAAGTGTAGACATGTGGTATACTTACAGTACAAGCTGTCACAACCTACCATGGCCTGGTACTACATGTGTAGACATGTGGTGCACTTACAGTACAAGCTGTCACAACCTACCATGGCCTGGTACTACATGTGTAGACATGTGGTGTACTTACAGTACAAGCTGTCACAACCCACCATGGCCTGGTACTACATGTGTAGACATGTGGTGTACTTACAGTACAAGCTGTCACAACCTACCATGGCCTGGTACTACATGTGTAGACATGCGGTGTACTTACAGTACAAGCTGTCACAACACACCATGGCCTGGTACTACATGTGTAGACATGTGGTATACTTACAGTACAAGCTGTCACAACCCACCATGGCCTGGTACTACATGTGTAGACATGTGGTATACTTACAGTACAAGCTGTCACAACCCACCATGACCTGTTACTACATGTGTAGACATGTGGTGTAACTACAGTACAAGCTGTCACAACACACCATGGCCTGGTACTACATGTGTAGACATGTGGTGCACTTACAGTACATGCTGTCACAACCTACCATGGCCTGGTACTACATGTGTAGACATGTGGTGTACTTACAGTACAAGCTGTCACAACCCACCATAGTCTGGTACTACAAGTGTAGACATGTGGTGTACTTACAGTACAAGCTGTCACAACCCACCATGGCCTGGTACTACATGTGTATACATGTGGTGTACTTACAGTACAAGCTGTCACAACCCACCATGGCCTGGTACTACAAGTGTAGACATGTGGTGTACTTACAGTACAAGCTGTCACAACCCACCATGGCCTGGTACTACATGTATAGATATGTGGTGTACCTACAGTACAAGCTGTCACAACACACCATGGCCTGGTACTACATGTATTGTTGAGATTACGAGAGGTCAAGATTGAAGAACCTTCTCCCAACAAGTAAGACCCTCACCTAGAGTCTAGATATCAGTTTGGACTGCCTTGGGTGATCAAGTCAGGAAGGAAAATAACGCAGGCCGAAACCAGCGGCTACTACACGCAGAAGATCTCGCTCTAGTAAGACACTCTCAGAAACTCTAAGAAAACTCTTTATTTCCACAACACGGCTCAGTTATATACAAAAGAAAATTTACATAATAACAATTCATTCAAAATATATTTGACATAATAATAATTAATTTAAAAGAAATTTACATTCCAGGTTATACACTCAAAAGAGATATTTACATAGTCTATGCCACGACTTTTAACATACCCCCACCTTTCTTTTTTGTAAAAAGAAAAAATCCGGCATACTGCGGCACCCTCTCCATACACACCACCGGAGGTTGCCCCTTAAGCGTCCATCTTTCTCCTCCAAAGAAATCGGAGGTAGTCCCAATCATTTTCCTTGATGGCCATTACCTGGAAATATCTCCTCATGTCGGCCAAAACTCCGTACTTATTTTTCCGAAGTTTTATCCCTATTTCCGGGATTCTCCTCAGTAGAATGGGTCTCCTCCTCAAATACCGTCTTAAGGCGAGTGCGCCGTGTTCTCGAAAGGAAGCGTCGCCAAATACTGGCCGCATAGGCGTAGCCCTGGACCCATTCCTAAACAAAAGGTGACGAGGCCAATAGTATCCTTCCACCTTTGATTCAGTACCTTGTTCTGCATCTAGGTTTTCTTCCACCTTTAAATCAGTACCCTGTTCTGCATCTAGCTTTTCTTCCACTTTTGGATCAGTACCCTGTTCTGCATCTAGCTTTTCCCCCACCGTCGAATCAGTACCTTGTTCTGCATCTATATTTTTCGCTTCATTTCCATCATGATCTGTTCCCTTGTTGTATTTATCGTCCTTACTCTTAGCAAAATCAGATTTATTTATGGTTTTCAAATCTTGGGATTCTGTTTCTTTATAATTATCCTTTATTTTAAATTCCGCATCTCTCGTTGGTCCTACTTTCACCAATTTCCTCGATGCTGGAACTCTGACAACTCCTTCCTCATTTTCCTCATTATCATCAATCGATTCAGTTTCATCTGAAATCTTCACTTGGTCAGCGCCTTCAGCTACCGCTCTAGAATTGTTTACCGGTTCATAACCTTTAATTGCCGTCTCAGAATCCTTCACTCCATCGCCCTTAAGCTTCGCTTCAGAATCTTCCCTATCCTTTAAATTTGCATCTTCATATTTTTCATTGGCATTATTTCTACCAAATTGCCCCCACCTTGAGAGCCAATCCCCTGGGTTGCCCTTAAGTTTTTGTAGATCTCCCCTATTCTTTATCTTAGATTCCGTATCTCCAGTTGGTCTTGCTTCAGAATCATTTACTCCGTCGCCCTTAGGCTCATCTTTAGAATCCTTTACTCCGTCGCCCTTAGGCTCATCTTCAGAATCCTTTTTTCCGTCGCCTTCATCTCCTGCTTTTTGACCTTCAGATTCTTTTACTTGATCTCCTTTATCTCCGTCTTTAGAATTCACTTCAGATTCCTTTACGCCTTCGCCCTTAGGCTTCGCTTCAGAATCATTTACTCCGTCGCCCTTAAGATTCGCTTTATCAGGTTTTGCTTTCGCTTCATTTGCTTTGTTTTTAGCCTCAGCTTCCCTCACACCTACATAGCTATCAACTGCAGTTTCAGAATCCTTCACTTTATTGCATTTAACTGCCACATTCAATTCCTTTTCTTTAATAGCACTCATAGCACCCTTTTTGCCCTCATATTCAATATCTATTATAGAGGGAGCTGAACAAGCTTCCTTTAGCATTCTAGCTTTAGCTTGAGCAGGCTTCACCTCCGTAGCTCTAGCAGTTTTTACAGAATCCTCTTTTTCCACGCCTTCAATTTCATTTTTCATGGACTCTTCCGGGCTTTTCGATAGAGACGTAGAAGTAGTCTGAAGTTTGATAACTTTCTGATTATTGGTTTCTGAATTCGGAGAGGCACTAGACGCCCCTGGTGGAATTTGAGAAGTCTTGGCCTGAGCATCCCTATCCTGCTCACGCATTTCGCGAATTCTGGCCTTTAAATAATATCTCTCCATGATGTAGACTTCACACTCCTCAAATTCTTTATCAATTTCATCGTCAGTCGCCTCAGCTTTGGCTAATAAAATTTCCTGGTATTGTTCGTTCAATACCACCAGCTCCAAATAGAGAGCTTCCAATCTATCAAATTTGGCATATATGCCACTTTTGTCAATAAGAGGATTCCTTAACTCTGTATTCATATCATTTACCACTTCGGTAAAAACGCCTCTTATCGCCTCTCTACGCCTTCTGCTAACATCCTCCATCTCTCCTTGTAGTTATCCTTTCGCCTTGTAGGTATCCTTTTTACCTGGTAGGTAGCCTTTCACCTTGTAGGTAGGAGCTCTTTTTAACCTTTAACAAAGGACCTTTTGAGCTCCTTTTAACCTTGAGCTTCACTGAGCTCTTTTTAACCTTTAACAAAGGGCCTCTTGAGCTCTTTTTAACCTTTAACAAAGGGCTTCCCGAGCTCCTTTAAACCTTTAAAAAAGGGCTTCTCGAGCTCCTTTAAACCTTTAACAAAGGGCCTCTTGAGCTCCTTTAAACCTTGAGCTTCACTGAGCTCTTTTTAAACCTTTAACAAAGGGCTTCTTGAGCTCCTTTAAACCTTTAACAAAGGGCTTTCGAGCTCCTTTAAACCTTTAACAAAGGGCTTCTTGAGCTCCTTTGAACCGTTAACAAAGGGCTTCTTGAGCTCCTTTAAACCTTTAACCACGGGCTTCTTGAGCTCCTTTAAACCTTGAGCTTCACTGAGCTCTTTTTCCTTTAACGAAGGGCCTTTTGAGCTCCTTTAAACCTTTAACAAAGGGCTTCTTGAGCTCCTTTGAACCTTTAACAAAGGGCTTCTTGAGCTCCTTTAAACCTTTAACCACGGGCTTCTCGAGCTCCTTTAAACCTTTAACCACGGGCTTCTTGAGCTCCTTTAAACCTTGAGCTTCACTGAGCTCTTTTTCCTTTAACGAAGGGCCTTTTGAGCTCCTTTAAACCTTTAACAAAGGGCTTCTTGAGCTCCTTTGAACCTTTAACAAAGGGCTTCTTGAGCTCCTTTAAACCTTTAACCACGGGCTTCTCGAGCTCCTTTAAACCTTTAACCAGGGCTTCTTGAGCTCCTTTAGCTTTCTTGTACCTTGAGCTTCCTTAGCTTTCTTGTACCTTGAGCTTCCCTAGCTTTCTTGTACCTTGAGCTTCCTTAGCTTTCTTGTACCTTGAGCTTCTTTAGCTTCTTGTACCCTGAGCTTCCTTAGCTTCTTGTATCTTGAGCTTCTTTAGCTTCTTGTACCCTGAGCTTCCCTAGCTTCTTGTACCTTGAGCCTCTTTAGCTTCTTGTACCCTGAGCCTCCTTAGCTTCTTGTACCTTGAGCTTCTCTAGCTTCTTGTACCCTGAGCCTCCTTAGCTTCTTGTACCTTGAGCTTCTTTAGCTTCTTGTACCCTGAGCCTCCTTAGCTTCTTGTACCTTGAGCTTCTTTAGCTTCTTGTACCCTGAGCTTCCCTAGCTTCTTGTACCTTGAGCTTCTTTAGCTTCTTGTACCCTGAGCTTCCCTAGCTTCTTGTACCTTGAGCCTCTTTAGCTTCTTGTACCCTGAGCCTCCTTAGCTTCTTGTACCTTGAGCTTCTCTAGCTTCTTGTACCCTGAGCCTCCTTAGCTTCTTGTACCTTGAGCTTCCTTAGCTTTCTTGTACCTTGAGCTTCCTTAGCTTTCTTGTACCTTGAGCTTCCTTATACCCTTGAGCTTCCTTAGCTTTCTTGTACCTTGAGCTTCCTTAGCTTTCTTGTACCTTGAGCTTCCTTAGCTTTCTTGTACCTTGAGCTTCCTTAGCTTCTTGTACCTTGAGCCTCCTGTTTCTTGAGCTTCTGTTACTCGGGAGACATCGCCTACAGGTCTTCCCGCCTTCTGTTCCTCGGGACACAGCGCCTACAAGTCTTCCCGCCTTGTGTTCCTCGGGAGACAGCGCCTACAAGTCTTCCCGCCTTGTGTTCCTCGGGAGACAGCGCCTACAAGTCTTCCCGCCTTGTGTTCCTCGGGAGACAGCGCCTACAAGTCTTCCCGCCTTGTGTTCCTCGGGAGACAGCGCCTACAGGTCTTCCCGCCTTGTGTTCCTCGGGAGACAGCGCCTACAGGTCTTCCCGCCTTCTGTTCCTCGGGAGACAGCGCCTACAGGTCTTCCCGCCTTGTGTTCCTCGGGAGACAGCGCCTACAGGTCTTCCCGCCTTCTGTTCCTCGGGAGACAGCGCCTACAGGTCTTCCCGCCTTCTGTTCCTCGGGAGACAGCGCCTACAGGTCTTCCCGTCTTCCCCACTTGACCAGGCCACGCAGCCCACCCGGGGACGCCACTAAATGTTGAGATTACGAGAGGTCAAGATTGAAGAACCTTCTCCCAACAAGTAAGACCCTCACCTAGAGTCTAGATATCAGTTTGGACTGCCTTGGGTGATCAAGTCAGGAAGGAAAATAACGCAGGCAGAAACCAGCGGCTACTACACGCAGAAGATCTCGCTCTAGTAAGACACTCTCAGAAACTCTAAGAAAACTCTTTATTTCCACAACACGGCTCAGTTATTAACAAAAGAAAATTTACATAATAACAATTCATTCAAAATATATTTGACATAATAATAATTAATTTAAAAGAAATTTACATTCAAGGTTATACACTCAAAAGAGATATTTACATAGTCTATGCCACGACTTTTAACATGTATAGATATGTGGTGTACCTACAGTACAAGCTGTCACAACACACCATGGCCTGGTACTACATGTGTAGACATGTGGTGCACTTACAGTACAAGCTGTCACAACCCACCATGGCCTGGTACTACATGTGTAGACATGTGACAATTAAAATTGCTTTATTGACCTCTTAGTCAATTAAGAACACTCCGGAGAGTTAAGCAATGAAAAGTATTTACAGCAACAAAACAACAGGTGGTGCCCTCAAAGAGGGTCTGGGTTAGGGAGGCAAGGAGGCCCTGAGCTCAGAAAGCTTCCCGCGAAGAAAAGGATCCAAGTCCAGAGCGCGCTCCAAGAGAGCGTCAAGGATCTGAGCCAGAATGTTCCTTTGCCTAGGCAAAAGTTGCTCGATGAGTTCCTCCCTGTCCCTGGGGTTAAGGGTCGCATCCGTGAGTTCTGATTGGTCGATACCCGATTTGGACGTAGGCCCCAAGTCGGGTTCTTTCATGAAGATCTGAAACAGAGATAGTGACATCTGCCATTGGGTCAGGTCCGGATCATCCTCCAGGGCAGGCGGCGGAGGTGTCATCACAGCAGGCATCAGTTCTTCGCTGTGGGAAGTAGGTGGCGTTGGTCCAGAAGGCCGAGGCGCAGGCAGTGGGGGTGTTGGAGGCACTGTTGGTGTTGTCCTGAGCTCGGCCTTGACTTGTCCGAGGACCTTATATAAATTAGAGGTGTGTCCGGGCTTCAGGTCCAGAATTTGACCGATCAGGCCGACGAGGGCGTCGCACTGCGGAGGCGACAGGAGGGGTCCCTTCCTCTGCGCCTTGGTCCTCGAGGAGAGGAGGTCCAGGACCTCCTCCCGCCCAAGACCAAGGGCGTCCGTCTTAGCGAATGACACGCTGGGGAGCCCCTCGATGAAAGCATCGAGGTCGACTCTCGTTGCGTTTTTTGCCGATGACGTGGAGGACGCAAAGGTCTCCTCCACGATGGACATCTCCACGTCCGGAGTTGGGGCCGCAGGCTCGCGACTCCCAGGTGTTTGTAGGGACGGAGCAGGGGTCACTGGTGGAGGGGCAGGAGGCGTCTCCTCCATAGGAAAGGCTGGGGCCGCTGGTGGAGATGGCCGAGGTGCGGATGAGTGGAGCGCATCTCGGGCCACGGGAGGAGCGCTGCAAACCTCCATGGCTGGATTGGAGGGTGTCGGCGCAGGAGGCTGGGCTGCTGACCGCTGAGGCGGTGCAGGGGTGGTCGGTGGTGGGACGCCAGCAGGAGTGGTCGGTGGGGCCGTTCTGGTGTTGTTGGCCAGCCCTGCAAGCAGGGGGCAGATGGCCCTCCGATGCCCTTGTCCGTGGCACCTGGAACATCTGATGCCCGAGGATAGGTATGCAGGCCAGGCTTGGCCTTTGATGTTGATGTCAAGGCGGGTTGGAAGCCTCTCGATGGTGATCCCCTCATGTAGGGTGATGAAGACGTCACGCCGGCCATCGACGTAGACGTAGGGGCCCGCCTTCATCTGCTTAGGGGCGATGGACGTAACCCGCCCATATGGAGAGAGGGCGGTGATGACAGCAGAGTCCGCCACAAAGAAGGGGAGGTTACCCACTGTAATCCTTTCCGCTCTTTTGCGGAAAGGGAATGCTCTGAGGAGTGTTCCCTCAACCTCGAGGCCCTCACTTATGAGGCGCTCGGCCAGGCCTCTGTTGGTCAGTCCCAGGAGCTGGTGGCCGTTCACCTTGGTGATCTGGATGACTCCGGCAGTTCCTCCGAGCATCCTGTCCAGTGCCCTAAGGTAGTGGAAGGGCTCCAGTTCGGGGCTGTGTTCGATGTACACACAGTGTTCCTCGGAGGAGGACGCCTGCCGCGCCCTGGCTTCCGCGATGTGTGCTCTGGTGACCCTGATCTCTTGGGCCCGCGGCACCGAACCCGCCGATGGTTGAGGTCGGCGAATGGTCCTAGAGCCTCCGGGATTGGAGGATGGTGCAGCCGCCGTAGGCGAATTTGCCGAGCCACGGCGCCTCTTCCTACCCTGGACGAGGGTAAATCCTTCCTCAGCTCCAGGATTCACCTCTTCTGTGATGTCAGCCCAGTTTCTCCGGACTTGAGCAGCGGCGTCAGAAGTTGGAATAGCCGCAAGGTCGACCGGCGCGGCAGAATTTGCATCCTGGCTGCCGGCGGAGGGATTTATATAGTTTTGATTTTTAGTCAAAACTATTGGATTTTTGTTCTGCAAAATATCTTTTGCTGTTATTTCCGCACTGGGCTGTGCTTTAGAGCCGAGCCTTACAGGCTTGTCTTCGGCTTTTGACGGGCTTTCAGCCCGTGCCAAATTCGTCGCCATCCGCGACGTTATTCCGCTCGCCAGAGGCGAAAAACTCGGGAGCTCGCGCGACGCGTGGCCGCACGGCCGAGTGTAGACATGTGGTGTACTTACAGTACAAGCTGTCACAACCCACCATGGCCTGGTACTACATGTGTAGACATGTGGTGTGCTTACAGTACAAGCTGTCACAACCCACCATGGCCTGGTACTACATGTGTAGACATGTGGTGTACTTACAGTACAAGCTGTCACAACCTACCATGGCCTGGTACTACATGTATAGAAATGTGGTGCACTTACAGTACAAGCTGTCACAACACACCATGGCCTGGTACTACATGTGTAGACATGTGGTGCACTTACAGTACAAGCTGTCACAACCTACCATGGCCTGGTACTACATGTGTAGACATGTGGTGTACTTACAGTACAAGCTGTCACAACACACCATGGCCTGTTACTACATGTGTAGACATGTGGTATACTTACAGTACAAGCTGTCACAACCTACCATGGCCTGGTACTACATGTGTAGACATGTGACAATTAAAATTGCTTTATTGACCTCTTAGTCAATTAAGAACACTCCGGAGAGTTAAGCAATGAAAAGTATTTACAGCAACAAAACAACAGGTGGTGCCCTCAAAGAGGGTCTGGGTTAGGGAGGCAAGGAGGCCCTGAGCTCAGAAAGCTTCCCGCGAAGAAAAGGATCCAAGTCCAGAGCGCGCTCCAAGAGAGCGTCAAGGATCTGAGCCAGAATGTTCCTTTGCCTAGGCAAAAGTTGCTCGATGAGTTCCTCCCTGTCCCTGGGGTTAAGGGTCGCATCCGTGAGTTCTGATTGGTCGATACCCGATTTGGACGTAGGCCCCAAGTCGGGTTCTTTCATGAAGATCTGAAACAGAGATAGTGACATCTGCCATTGGGTCAGGTCCGGATCATCCTCCAGGGCAGGCGGCGGAGGTGTCATCACAGCAGGCATCAGTTCTTCGCTGTGGGAAGTAGGTGGCGTTGGTCCAGAAGGCCGAGGCGCAGGCAGTGGGGGTGTTGGAGGCACTGTTGGTGTTGTCCTGAGCTCGGCCTTGACTTGTCCGAGGACCTTATATAAATTAGAGGTGTGTCCGGGCTTCAGGTCCAGAATTTGACCGATCAGGCCGACGAGGGCGTCGCACTGCGGAGGCGACAGGAGGGGTCCCTTCCTCTGCGGCTTGGTCCTCGAGGAGAGGAGGTCCAGGACCTCCTCCCGCCCAAGACCAAGGGCGTCCGTCTTAGCGAATGACACGCCGGGGAGCCCCTCGATGAAAGCATCGAGGTCGACTCTCGTTGCGTTTTTTGCCGATGACGTGGAGGACGCAAAGGTCTCCTCCACGATGGACATCTCCACGTCCGGTGTTGGGGCCGCAGGCTCGCGACTCCCAGGTGTTTGCAGGGACGGAGCAGGGGTCACTGGTGGAGGGGCAGGAGGCGTCTCCTCCATAGGAAAGGCTGGGGCCGCTGGTGGAGATGGCCGAGGTGCGGATGAGTGGAGCGCAGCTCGGGCCACGGGAGGAGCGCTGCAAACCTCCATGGCTGGATTGGAGGGTGTCGGCGCAGGAGGCTGGGCTGCTGACCGCTGAGGCGGTGCAGGGGTGGTCGGTGGTGGGACGCCAGCAGGAGTGGTCGGTGGGGCCGTTCTGGTGTTGTTGGCCAGCCCTGCAAGCAGGGGGCAGATGGCCCTCCGATGCCCTTGTCCGTGGCACCTGGAACACCTGATGCCCGAGGATAGGTACGCAGGCCAGGCTTGGCCTTTGATGTTGATGTCAAGGCGGGTTGGAAGCCTCTCGATGGTGATCCCCTCATGTAGGGTGATGAAGACGTCACGCCGGCCATCGACGTAGACGTAGGGGCCCGCCTTCATCTGCTTAGGGGCGATGGACGTAACCCGCCCATATGGAGAGAGGGCGGTGATGACAGCAGAGTCCGCCACAAAGAAGGGGAGGTTACCCACTGTAATCCTTTCCGCTCTTTTGCGGAAAGGGAATGCTCTGAGGAGTGTTCCCTCAACCTCGAGGCCCTCACTTATGAGGCGCTCGGCCAGGCCTCTGTTGGTCAGTCCCAGGAGCTGGTGGCCGTTCACCTTGGTGATCTGGATGACTCCGGCAGTTCCTCCGAGCATCCTGTCCAGTGCCCTAAGGTAGTGGAAGGGCTCCAGTTCGGGGCTGTGTTCGATGTACACACAGTGTTCCTCGGAAGAGGACGCCTGCCGCGCCCTGGCATCCGCGATGTGAGCCCTGGTGGCCCTGATTTCTTGGGCTCGGGGCACTGATCCCGCCGATGATTGAGGTCGGCGAATGGTCCTGGAAGCTCCGGCATTGGAGGAGGGTGCAGCTGTCGTAGGTGAATTCCCCGAGCCACGGCGCCTCTTCCTACCCTGGACGAGGGTAAATCCTTCCTCAGCTCCAGGATTCACCTCTTCTGTGATGTCAGCCCAGTTTCTCCGGACTTGAGCAGCGGCGTTAGAAGTTGGAATAGCCGCAAGAGAGAGAGAGGTCGACCGGCGCGGCAGAATTTGCATCCTGGCCGCCGGCGGGCGGATTTACATAGTTTTGATTTTTTCTCAAAACTATTGGAATTTCGTTCTGCAAATCTTGATTTGCGGATAATTCTGCACATGGTTGTGCAAGTGAGCCGTGCCTTACAGGCTTTTGCTCGGCTTTTGACGGGCTTTCAGCCCGTATAAAATTTGTCGCCATCCGCGACACTTTTCGCCCGCCTGAGGCGAAAAACTCAGGAGCTCGCGCGACGCGTGGCCGCACGGCCGAGTGTAGACATGTGGTATACTTACAGTACAAGCTGTCACAACCTACCATGGCCTGGTACTACATGTGTAGACATGTGGTATACTTACAGTACAAGCTGTCACAACCTACCATGGCCTGGTACTACATGTGTAGACATGTGGTATACTTACAGTACAAGCTGTCACAACCTACCATGGCCTGGTACTACATGTGTAGACATGTGGTATACTTACAGTACAAGTTGTCACAACCTACCATGGCCTGGTACTACATGTGTAGACATGTGGTATACTTACAGTACAAGCTGTCACAACCTACCATGGCCTGGTACTACATGTGTAGACATGTGGTGTACTTACAGTACAAGCTGTCACAACCCACCATGGCCTGGTACTACATGTGTAGACATGTGGTGTAACTACAGTACAAGCTGTCACTACCCACCATGGCCTGGTACTACATGTGTAGACATGTGGTGTACTTACAGTACAAGCTGTCACAACCTACCATGGCCTGGTACTACAAGTGTAGACATGTGGTGTAACTACAGTACAAGCTGTCACAACACACCATGGCCTGGTACTACATGTGACCTATAGTAACCATCAATTCAATGACTATAAAGTGTAAGGCTTCACATGAGAGACCCATGTGATCAATAACGACCAACTAAGTTTTCACATATATAGAAGCAAAAGTAGCTATCTCTAACTTCACCCAACCTCCAATGAGAGACCACCTCCAGAACAGACCAACGTATCTATGTATTTATTATCTAATTTTGGGCGTTCTAATGTACTGTAGTTCTATATCTAATTCTATATGTGTGCATTCCACTAATATATTTATACTCAGAAATAATTCCAAATGCCATTTTTTTATTACAAAATAATTTTAATATAAGTATTTTCTTTATTTTAAACTAATCCCTGAAAAAAGAAATACGCAAATTTAATATTCACTATAATTTTAAGCGTTACAAATTTGGTCAAATTAATTCATAAAAGATATAAATGATTTATTCGGAGAAAAATGTTTTTATTAAATTCTTTTGATAAAAGAGTATAATTTTTTTTCAATGTTTTTCATTAAAATATCATTTATATAAAATAAAGCCCAACCTTAAATTAAAATATAATTTATTTCGAATAATAAATTTGATTTTAGAGGAAATGATTTAATGTAAAAATTTCCCCCACATCACATTCACTAAATTATATAGCAATTCCCTGCGTTTATATTCCATTAATAAATACTTTACGCTGATGAGAGAGAGAAAAAAATTCTACCTTTATCAATTTTACTTTATGATTTAAAAAACTCGCTAATTTATACGTTCATTATTTTAACTTCATTCCCATTATTAAATAATTATTTTAATAGCAAACGAACAGCTTTTAATTTCGCGTGCTTAATTTTTGAATAAATGAGATCATTTGGTAGAAAATTTGAAAGTTATATATATATATATTAAATGCATTTATTTTTAATAGGTTTTATAAAATAAATTTCTCTATTTAAAATGTATTATATATAATAAATTATTTTTGAAAATTTATGGATAATAAGTTCTATATGTTATAATAATTATTGTTGTTATATATAAATGTATTTTATATTTTTTATATGGTAACATCTATTTTGGAAATTCTTATAAGATGTTTAATTCAGTTTTTGAAAATTAAAGTATGAATTTTATAATTTAAATGAAAACATTAGAATAAACAAAACGAATTTCAATATATTTCTCAGAATATATTAATGAATGCTGTTTAAAAGTTATACAATTTAAACAAATTATATTCAATCAAAATAAGCTTTTCCTCATTTACTCTAATCAAATTGAAACAAATTATAATGTTTTAATAATACTTAATCTTATTTTAACAAATCAACAATTTTAAATAGTGGCTTTCTTTTAATTTAAAATAATAAAATAACACATACATTAAAAATAAACTTCGAATTAGTAATAAAATCTATTTTATTTTTAATTTTATGTCATAAATAGAGATGTTCTTCGGTTTGAATTCAGCATATCTAATATATTTAGATATTATCTCAATTTTTCATTTTTTCTCTTTTTCTCAAAATAAAATATATTTTCTTTATGTCAAATGCGCGCATTAGTATATCCTTATTACTATGTTGCGCATTTATAGTGACCTATTCATGATAGATAAAAATATATTTTTGAAGAAAAAATGAAGCGGGATATCTGTTAGATGATATTTAAGCTGTGGTGTACATGGGTAAGACATCAAGTGGATTCTCCACAGGTCGATCAGAATAATCTGTCGCAGACGAAGAAGTGTAGCTTGTAGTTGCTTGCAACAGATGGCAGTCTTCGATCTGTCCATCGATGGGTCTGTCAACGATTTTGTCATCATGGCTTGGTGTGACAAACGCCACCACCTACCTACGTCTCACCTTATATGTTATATATGTATATATGTTATAATAATTTTGAAAGATAGGATTCATTTGCTGATATTAAATACAAGAATATTTTTTGCCCATGGTATTGATAATGTGGTCTTGAGGCGAGAAAGAAAATAAAAGTCTTGATTACGTATTTACATATTTATAATTATTTTAATCAATATTATTTATTCTCATTTAGATGTCTTAGATATTGAAATTTAATTATAATTTGTATTGTGAAAACATGGGTTGACTGTTGGAGAATTTCCAGTGGATGAATTATCCATCGAGTGTATAGTAGTTTGTCTCTCGTGTATTTATGACAAAGATCATGTTACCGAAAGCTTCTTCTTCTTTCTTATCTACACTCAATCATATTAGGGTATCAAGCCCGTAGAAGGTGACAACCATTATGACTGGGTGAAGTAGAATGCGTCTGCCTTTGTCATTAAGACTGGGAGCACTACTCAGTGGCAGGCCAACTTAGCTCCAAAAGAAATAGCCGCCTCTGACATGAGGAACAGACGCCATGTGCAGCCGCTCCTAACAATGGAGTACAGACTCATCCTGTATCCCTGGATCAGGAACATTTACAGCGTACTATCAGCCAGGCCAGCTGAGCCCAGTTTTTTGGCGAGCTTGTTACTAACCTCCTTTTTCATCCGGGCTTGAGACAGGCAAAGGCCGAGTTGCCAAAGTGTAAAAACAGGAAGGAAACTTTTTTGATGAGCTCTACTTATCCCCAGCAAACACCATCAACAAACTCTACTGCCTTGATACTCTGATATGATTGTTGAGTGGAGATAAGAAAGACAAAGAAGGCGCTGTATCCTTGAAGCATATAAAGCTGGCAGAAGAACTTCCATTGTATCCAGCCAATTGTTCTAATTTGACCCGAGTTGGTTTTTGTTTGCTTCCAAACGATTCGAAATTGGTTTGTCAAATTTAAAATTCTCTGTAGTAAAGAATGGCGAAATTACGAGCTAATTATATGTAATTACTTCTAATTAGTTACAGAAAGATGCAATTAAGTAATTATACAAACAAATGAAGCAATTTGTGGTATTTATTGACCATCCCACCGGGTCTTAGATAAATACATATATATATTGCACATATGTAATTAAAATTCTCATCTTCACAAATGTTTTTATTGCGCTTTATTTTTGACAAATTAATTCCTGTGGAAAAATAGTACAAATGTGATATTGTACTGGGATAAGGTGCATAAATTAAGAAAAAAGCATCTCCTTATCGTGCAACTGAAAGTTGCTGATGGCTTGCGCCATCTATCGGATCTGGCCTTAACTACCCGTTTCATGATTTTTCAGGATGCCTTAATGACCAATTTTTTGGTCGTTTAGGTACAGCTTGCACCACGCTGATGAGGGCCAACAGCCCGAAACGCGTCCGTGGTTAGCTTTTCTTGATTAATCAAGAATGGGTATTTGGCCAATTCTGGAATAATTAAAAATCAACGAGAATAGTTTATATTTATTCCGATAGATGGCGCAAGCCATCAGCAACTTTCAGTTGCACGATAAGGAGATTCCTTTTTCTTAATTCCTATTTGCATAGTTTATAGGCTATTTATAATCCTGGTAGGTCAGTGACTGCTGTAAGTACATCACATGTAGAAGCATTTCGACGATTGTGATCAGAGCCCTGTTTGGTTACTTGCACTTATTGGTATTTACACTCATGGACAAAACTTAAGGAAGTTGTTACCTTTTACCATGTATATCGGGATTCAGATAATAACTCTTAAAGATATTACAGTGACCTTTATTGAAGACATACGAGATTACCAAGTGTGAACAAAATTACCTCTGTCTCCTTCAAAAAAAAAAAAACGACCGGCGACATCAAAGACATTCCACTTAAGTTTTGTTCATAAGTATATTTGAACATGGTTATATTAATCCTAGTTTTATTTTGGAAGTCATTCAAGTAATTTTGTTATAAATAGATGGTAATTTGCCGGGAACATATTGATCTATTTTGAAAATATAGCAATCCATAGATAAACCTTTAATTTAAAAGGCATATATTGGATCAAAATATCATTTATTTTACCAATATTTCAGCTGGCTGAACGCCAACCTTTATCAAGGTTTATAACATTTTAAAGTGTTATAATAAGTGTTTTAAAATGTTATAACACCTTGATAAAGGTTGGCGTTCAGCCAACTGAAATATTGGTAAAATAAATGATATTTTGATCCAATATATGCCTTTTTAATTAAATATTGATCTATGCAAATAAAGAGTATATCTCCCGTCAAAATAGATGCTAGTAACCAAACGGGGCTCTGGCACACCCGTAAGTTTAAAAGTCGAACTACGTTTTTCACATATATAGACATGTGATGAACTTACAGTAAAAGCAATCGCTAACCCTCTACCTACCATGATTATCATGGCCTGTACTACGTTTACTAGGAATAATTAAAAAGGTAGAGCCATTTTCTGGAATTCAATGTTTATATATTTATAAGTTAATCGTATTTAAGACCAAAATACTCGAAAATAATGACAATATTCATGTTAATGTTAATTTTTTATTGTAATGTAGTTTATTGTCATTTGAACACTAATACAAACTTGATTCTGTAAGTCTTTTTTTAAAATACGGTATACATATAGTAATTTTATGAAGATCATGTTCTAAAAAGCAAGTATTTAAGACAGAGAATTCCATATCCTCTTGTTTTTTGGTCTTAAATCAGAACTCGACTCTTATTTCAATTTTACAAATGTTTATTTTTTTCTATTTTTATTTTTTAAAAAATAGTTCATATTTATAACGAGAGATGGCGATATGCTTTAAAATATTTTTTTTTCTTTCATTTCTATTCCAATATATATTCTAAATTATTATTTTTTTTTTTTCATTAAAATTTATTCCTCAAAGAAAAAAAATAAAAATAAAATACTTCTTTTCCTTAATGAAAACATTTTTCTTCCCCTCGTAATTAATTATTTATCAATGAATATATATTGGTTGGAAAAAGAATTGGCTTCTCGGCAGTCGTTTCTGCCATTATACTGTCCCATCCATTAGAGATGTAATGATTTTTTCAGGGGTGGTTTTCTTCCCCCGGGGGTAGCTGGTGGTTAGATCAAAGGTTTGTAGCTAGACAAATGGAGCTACATTAACTTGTGCATTAGTGTATATATGTAGATATGTTAGGAGATTCCTGGGTTTACTCAATTGGTGGTGTTTTTATGATTATCGTGATAAACTGGATTTTTTTTTACCTTCCGATTATTTTTTTTTTATTTATTAGCAAAAAATTGATATATTTGAGTTGTGTGTGTGTGTGTGTGTGTTTTTTTTTTTTTTTTTTGTTATGTAAATATATTTTATATATATATTCGTTGTTTTTTTTGTTGTTGTTATTGTTTTGTTGTTGTTTTTTAATATAAGAAATGGTAAGAGAGAGAGATTTATTGAGATTGAAACTAATTTATTACAATGTCTCCATATGAAGTTATATAAGGTTAAATATATAAAATTAATATAAATAAATAATATTAAATAAGGATTTATATAAAGTATTTGAAACTATTTTTAAACGCTTATGTAATATTTATAATAAATTAAACAATTATATAAATAATTTATTAATTTGACCAATTCTGGAATAATTAAAAATCAATGAGAATAGTTGATATTTATTCCGATAGATGGCGTAAGCCATCAGCAACTTTCAGTTGCATGATAAGGAGATGCCTTTTTCAAAATAAATAATTTATATTGCAGTAAAGGTAGTAGATAGATTATTTTTTTAACAGAATCATACACTTCTAAAATATTCATGGTAAACGGATTGCGGATTTCGACAATTTAGAAAGAGGAGATCATATATATCGCCGCAACTCTTTTTATTAACGCGATTAAAGGAAGCTTTCGGGCAAGCCCTTCTTCAGTTAGCTATACTATAGTTAGCTGAAGAAGGGCTTGCCCGAAAGCTTTCTTTAATCGCGTTAATAAAAAGAGTTGCGGCGATATATGATCTCCTCTTTCTAAACTTCTAAAATAGTTTCAAATTCTGATAACAGCTGGCACGCTAATGCATCAGATAAAAAAAAAGAGTGAAATATAAAACTGATTTTTATTATTTTATTTATTCAATTTAAAGTGCTATGTCCCCCCTAGGGACACTTGCGGTGTCATACATGTATGACATTTGTCTATACATATATGTCATAATATATACTCTTCCAGGAATAATAAAGCAAACCTACAGTTGACCCAGAGAGAGAGACGGGCGGGTAAAGTCCGGTCACTTTAGACATCAGCGATATTCCAAGGGGCGACCACAGGGGCCGTTACTTGGAACCTCGAGGACTATGAGACAGTAGAGGAATTGTGTGCGATACGAACGGCCGCCCGGCTCTCTCCCTCTCTCTCTCTGGTTGTCTGGGGTTCCTCTTCCAAACTTGTGGTGTCCTTATTTCTCTTTCCCCACCTTATTATTATACCCCATATATATACAATAATTTTAGGCCGTGAATAGAATAGTCATATGATATTAACAATAAGAAAGAGAGAGAAAAAAACGAGAAATAGTTATTATATTTTATAAATTGAGTGAGTTTTATGTTTTTTATAAGTAAACATTATAATATATCTGACTTTATGATAGAAATAAAGATATATTTTTTACTGTGTTCACTGAGAAATAGAGCTTTCAAAAATATCTCCTCGTAGGATTTTGTTCGAGATTTCCAAAGTTGCTGCCTTGGTTTATTGACAGAACTGAATATGAGCATCTTGTATTGAGAAGTTTTAATCAATTTGATTAAAGTACTGTAGGTGTTAATTAAGTACGTTTTTTTGTTCATGAAGTAATTTGTGAGTGTTTTGGGAGTGGATTGGGGGAACAAAATTGGCCACGTAGGTACTGTGAGCAAGCTAGCACCCTGGCAACAGTAAGTACACTGTGTGTGCCGGTAAAAAAAAAACAACTTTTAATGGAGTTGAAATTAAGTTTGGAAGTAAATTAATAAATTGATGAGAACATCCTTCTGGAAGTCGATCGATGAATTGGGTCTGTCTGAAGGTTTGTTCTTGTTCTTTGGGGCTACCTCTAGGTCCTGGAGGTTTGTTCTTCTTTGGGGCTGATTCTGAGTAGTGGAGGTTTGTTTTTGTTCTTTGGGGCTGATTATATTTTGGAAGGCTTCAGTTTATACTTTTCTCAGCCCCTCCAGTATGTAAATATGTCTGAAAAGCTCCAGTTTATACCACTGCTCCAGTAGGTAAATATGTTTAGAGGCTTCAATTTATACTACTGCTCCAGTATGTAAATGTCATAATTTGTATATAATTAAATGCAACCCCGACCCACTATGTATGTACCATGTATGATTTTCAAAGATTTAATAAAGAACGAGGCAACTGGAGGGAAGCAAGTAACATTAAGATATAGAAAGTAGATCTAAAACTGGCACGACTATTCTGGGCACCCTGTGTCAATATTGTAAGGGCAGAGACCGGGCGTCTCTAGTGACCGCAGAAGTTATTTTCGCCAAGATGCATTCAATACTTCCGGACAAAACAGGACGTGTCGAGTGATCAGAAGTTATAAAAGTTTGAGAGATATCCAATGCTTCCGGACAGAGACCGGACGTAGTTTGATAGCCACGGAAGTAAATAAAGTCAAGCAAACACGAGGCTTCTTGACCCAAGCCGGGCGTAACTAATATCAAAGGAAGCCGCCGGCCTATCAGAAGATAGCACCTTAAGTAGGTCAACCAATAGAAAAAGAGCATGTGACATCTCTCAACCAATCATAAGACCGCACCTTAAGTAGGTCAACCAATAGGACAAGATCATGTGACATCTCTCGACCAATCAGAGAGACACTAAGGCTTGGTGTTAAATCGAAAGGCAAGGATGGTCAGTAGTGTCTTAGCTCTCATAGGAACAACACCTAGAGTTGCTCCTTCGCTTCCAACAAGGTAACATCTACTCTAGAGATCTCTCTCTCTCCGCTCATTTCATCTAAATCCAATCATCGCCATGTGATCAACTAATTAATAAGTCAAATCGCTCAGCCCTTCTCAAGCTTTCTTCCCTCCAATCCAGTTGCTTTTTATTGTCAAAACAATCACGTGTCCTGATTATTCCTAACTGTATGCTGCAACTTCCACTCAAACGACTGCGCTTCAACCAATCATCACCATTCGCATCCAACAACAAGAAACCCCGCAACGAAATTGCCACAGAACGGTTAAGTCGACAGGATAGTGAGATGGAATTAAATCAGGATCCCACAGGCGTAAAGTCGGACGGCCGATGGAAACAACAACGGAAGGGAGGCAGGAAGTAAGAGAGACGAGCGAGACAACTGCGCCCCTAGCGGACGCCGTCAACCAGTTGTCAACGCTCCTGACGCGAGCAAAAATTTCTGATGGAGCGGAGTCGGCAATCTCGCCTTTCGACGGCACATACAGTGCGACACAGTTTTTCCAGACGTTCGACCGAAAAATGGAAGACGCATCCATGGAAGAACAAGAAAAATTACTGCGCCTGCCAAACTACCTGGTGCGACAACCCCTGGAGCTCTTCAGGAAACTTCGGCTGGCCGACCGGAGTTATTTCCAGGTGAGACAAATCCTCCTAGATCTCTACCCTGAATCAAGCGAAGCGTCCTTTGCGAAATATTTCGCCATGAAGCTCACTGGACAAGCCAACTTAGAGACCTACTACCGGGAAAAAACCGCCATGGGATTGCAACTAGGACTTCCACAAGAGGTGATCCTCGAGACGCTGACAGAAGGACTACCATTCAGCGACCAGCGCCTAGTCCGCGTAGTGCCTCCCGAGAACCTAGGAGAGTGGTTCCGACTGGTACAGCGGATCCACGGGCCCAGTGTACCGGCAACACGATCCAGAGAAGATCAACCACCCACAATGTCGGGTCCGTACCACAACACATCCCGACGCCCAGGTGCATGGAATGCACCTCTTCCGCCGTCCAACTGCAAGTTCTGCGGCGCGAGACACTGGCACAGCGAATGCCGACGTCGACCAATCCCGACGACCCACGAAAAAGTCCGGACAGTGCAAACGGTCCCAAAATCACCAGTTCCGACTTCATCACAACCAAGTCAAGCCAGAGACACCTCAGCCGGACAGCCCTTTCGAGACTGAGGTAGGATCCCTAAACCAACTGACTGTCAAACTTTTTCTAACCCCTAATGTATCATGCCCCTTTTTAATTGATACAGGCGCCAGCCTGAGTATAGTGCCATATAGTATTTATCATATGCTAAAAACCCACCTGCCTAATTTAACCCTTGAGGGACAGTCACTACACCTCCAAACCCTAAACGGATTTGCAAAAACCATGGGTAAACTAGCTATCCCACTGACGATAGGACAAATATCACGAAAGGAGTATTTCCATGTAGTAAATGCACCATTACCATTCGGAATTCTTAGTATCAATAGCCTCCATAAATTCAGATTAACCATAGATTTTAATAAATACACTATACTCCAGCTGGGCGCCCCATTGTCTACCCTTTCCTACCATTTTAATCATGTGTCCAATGTATGCACGTACTGGCAGTGTCAGGCGATGTCACAAAAAATTTTCCCCACATCCCAACTTTCCGCCTATGACAACCATTGCGTGCATTCATTGAGAGAACCCCACTTATCTACATGCCCCTTCTTCACTAAAACCAATTGCCCTTTTTACATGCCCTCAAATAATCAAACCACAACAACTTCAACTTATGAACCTGTCCAAAACGCACCCACACAGCGGGATAACTCGCACACCAAAAACATAGATGATCACACACCGTTGCACAACTCTCACATGACCAACCCACACAACGAAATCGACACTCACACTAATACACAACAAAAACCTTTACCACATACATACTACAACACAACACCTAACACTCATTATACACCACAGTTCACAACACTTCTACAAAGGTACACTCACATTTTTTCACAGGACAAATTCAACGTACCATGCTTACGGATTCCACCAGTAAAAATACCCACGAATTCCGAAAAAATAATCACCATACGTCCATATCGTGTTCCGATATGTGACCAACAAGAAATCCGTAACCAAATACAACAAATGCTGGAGAACGGCATCATAGAGCAATCTTTTTCACCTTTCTCGAGCCCTGTCACCCTCGTCACTAAGCGCGACAAAACCAAACGGTTTTGTATCGATTATAGGAAGGTGAATGAGCTAATCAGCTCTGATGTCCATCCCCTCCCGAGAATCGAGGATATCCTAGACCGCCTCGCACAGGCCAAATATTTTTCCACGGCCGACATATCCTCTGCATATTGGCAAGTCCCAATACACCCGATTCTCGACCACTGTTAGCATTTGCCACCTTTGAAGGATTATACCAACCCACTCGATTACCTTTCGGGTTAAAAACCAGTCCTCAGATTTACGAACGAGCCATAAGTCAGGTCCTACAGAGACACGGACTTGACTGTGTGGCACATTACTTTGATGATTTCATCATTTACTCCAACACGTTGGAGGAGCATCAAAACCACCTGCGACAATTTTTCGCCTTTTGCGAAGCGGAGAGGTTACAACTTAACTTCGCAAAATGCGAATTTTTTAAGCAATCCATAAATTTTCTAGGTTACACCATCACAGCTGGTACAATCACACCACTCACACGTAACACCGACATTATCCACGCCATAAAACAACCACACAACCGAAAAAACACTACAATCCTTTTTAGGCGCTGTGAACGTCTATAACAAATTCATTCCGGAATACGCTCGCTTGCGAGCACCCCTCAACAATCTCCTCAAAAAGGATGTCGTGTGGAACTGGGATGAAACTTGTCAAAAGGCGTTCATTGACCTGAAAGGAAACCTCACACAACACCCCATTTTACACCTTTACAAAGAAGGTCTGCCATGCCAAGTGTATTGCGATGCATCCACCCTCGGTATAGCAGGCATTCTCAAACAAGTTCACCCTGACGGAAACGTATATCCAGTTCAATATTTCAGCCGAACATTGCGCCCACACGAGAAAAACTACTCCATCTCTGAACTTGAGTGCTTAGCAATCATTGAGAGTGTGGAGAAGTTTCGCATCTATCTTATGGGCAGAAAATTTACTATATTCTCTGACCATCACGCATTGCAGTGGTTGAAAACCATCAAGAACCCGTCCGGTAGACTGTTTCGATGGAGTTTACGACTATCGAGTTACGAATACGAGGTCCGCTACATAAAGGGAAAACTACAATATGAAGCAGATCTCTTATCCCGTAACCCGTTTTGTGGATTCTTGGACGCCACCCTTATCAAGACCCATCAACCTCCTCCATCGAAAGAGTCTAGTTTGACCATTGATCGTAATGGATTACATACAGTTTCCCGAAAAGGTGTAACCAAGATTATACTTCCAAAACCACTCATACAACAACTCTTACAAACAGTACACACACAATACAATCACCCCGGTATTTCACAAATGTCACGAATCATCTCCACACAATATTACTGGCAAGGTATGTCAAAAGATATTAAACAAAAAGTTAAGACCTGTCCCACCTGCCAATTAACAAAACGTCCAGTAGGACCCACTTACGGAGAATTAAGTCAACCTCCGGAATCTAAAGAACCCTTCGACCTTTTATCTCTGGACACCATAGCAGGATTTGCCAAATATGGCAACACCAAGATATACCTCCATGTGGTAGTCGATCATTTTTCACGCTACGCGTGGGCTTTTCCATCTAAATCCACCAGTACCACCACCTACCAACAGGTACTTAAACGAGTATTCCAGGATGGTTCTCCAAAACGCCTTCTTACGGATAGAGCCCCTGCCTTCACTTCACCCAAATTTCGTAGTTTTCTCCTTAATAGAAATATTCACCCGTTAATCACAACCAGCAACAACCCACAAGCCAACGGCCTATGTGAACGCCTGAACGCCACCCTCACGGGAAAACTGAGGTTATTACACCTAGAAAATCCTAAGGTCGCATGGACCAAGTTGGTCAAGAAGGTTACACTTATATATAACAAGACACCCCACTCTACCACAGGTTTTCCACCCATATACTTAATGTTTGGTATCCTACCCCCAGAAATCTCTAATCATAACACACCGTACCCAGATATCGACAAAGCTAGAAAAATTGCACACACACGCACACAAAACAAACATTTACAAGACAAAAACACTTATGACAAACGACACAAGCAACCACATTTCGAAGTAGGTGATCTAGTATTAGTAAAATTATATCACCACCCAAATACAGGGAAACTTGCGCCATATTTCACAGGACCTCACACAATATTAGAAATTATTTCACCAAATGTGGTCCGCATAGATCGACCAAATCAACCACTTCAAAGAGACACTGACACAATCCACGTCAACAAACTTAAACTGTATACAGAAAAAATCCATTATATATCACCACCCGCCGTTAACACCTATCATATAAAGCACAACCCCAATTACACGTTCCCTTTCAAACATTTAACACCCGAATTATTCCCAACAGAGTCATTAAGGTGCAAACCCACCAGCAGCGAACCTTTCAGGCATTTAGACCCTGCCATTTTTGCAACAAGACGATTTACATCACTCTTCCCCGATGTTAAAAACTGCAAACCTGACAACCAGTTCAATCATATCACACCACTCCCTAAAGATCTCAGACAGGAGAACTGCGAACCTACCAATCATTCAAATTCTACAATTCATAAGGTTCAAGCAAATATTTCAGAGTCCCCAGTTACAAAAATGTGGACGAACATGGGGCAATATCCTATCTTTCATCTGATTTTTATCCTTTGTTTATTAATTCTACCGTACAACTGTATTCCAATTTTATTCATTAAGTACTTGTGTATCTATACCATGCCCGCTCGTAAAATCTTCGAACTACAAGAGGCAGTTTTTAATTTTGGACAAGCATTTATAAAACTTCTCCTAATTTTAGGAACCATCCTCGCAGAAAATCTAAATAAACTCCGCAGAGATAGCAATAACTGAAAAGATAACCAACCCGTGTCGGAGAAATCACGCTCCAAAAACAAGATCTGAGCCGCACCAAAAATAAATAGACGGGAGGAAACGAGAATTTGAGACACCACGACGGAAGTGTAGTCCGCAGCGGATAAATTCGGCCTCTGTAAACAAAGCGAAGCGCCCTCGTCCGATCTCCAATTTCATTCCCTCTCTTTTGCCCGACACACCCCACTTCCGTATCTCTAATTACAATGAGAAGACCCCCTATTGAGGTCGACTGGGAACCTCACTATGCCACCGGTTTTGATTCCAGTTCGAGTCTACATATCGATTTTTTACCAACCAATTACACATCCACGAAACAACACCTAGAACTAACTCACACAACTCTTACACAACCGACTTCTAACATTTTTCACAACACACACACAAAGACAAAAAATTACACATAAAGGTTATATAGATTTCCATGTCTCCTGTACACAGCATAAAACGCACTTGAGGGCTAGAATCACGTTTTTCACCTAAGTGTCACTACAGATGAGACAAAAAATTTATAGGGCATAATTGAGCAAGTAAAACATTTATAGGGCAAAATGGAACAATCAATACATTTAGATCAGGACATGTAGATACCAAAGGGTTCCAACCAATACATCTTATTTTTCATATCAATCATTTTTATTATTTTCTCTCAATTAAAAGTTAAATATTTAATCAATTTATCAAATTATTCAACTTATTACCACTTTTTATCATTAATTATCATTTTTTTTCCAATTAGTTTATATTATCATTTTTATTTATCAATTATCATTCTATTTACCACTTGACTTATATTGTCACAACTCAATTATCAACGAAAACACTGGTTTTCGATTAAACTAAAAACATTAAATCACCCTTTGTTGTTGAAACCTTTTTATTTTTCATTTTTTTTAAAACACCCAACTTTGATTTCGTTCAACTTTTATTTTTATTTTTATTTTGATTTCTCACAAACCCTAATAAAATTCCCTCGGTTTCCATTCCCAATTCCGAGCTAGAATAGGGTTAGGCATTTTCCTTTTTTTTTTTTTTTTTTTTCTCACAACGCACCAAGCATTCACTTTGATTTCTTCCAACTTTTTATTTCATTTTTATTTTTGATTTCTCAAAAGACCTAATAGAATTCCTTCGATTTCATTACCAATCTCGAATAGAATATGGTTAGGCATTTTTATTTTTTTTTTTCTCTCACCATTCAACCAAACACATTCAATTTTGCTTTCATTCAACTACTCTTATTTTATTTTGTTTTGATTTCAAAGCACCTTATGAAATTTCCTCGATTCCTTTTTCTCAGAATTCGAGCAAAAAAGTAACTAAGCAGTTGTCTTTGTCACCATGCAACAAAATATTTTTCTTTTAACCAAACACATTCAATTTTGATTTCATTCAACTATTTTTATATCATTTTATTTGATTTCAAAAGCCTTAATAGAACTCCCTCGAATTCATTTCTTAACTCGAGTAGAATTCGTTTAGGCGCATTTTCCTTTTTTTTTTTGCCCACTATGTACCATAACATTCATTGACTTCTTACATTTAAAAACCTTTTTGATTTCTATTAATTATACTCAACCTATATCATCAACACCATTCTATCTTACTTTTATGTCGCCACCAATGCTTGTATATAACCCCTCAATACCCACAACTAATTTTCCCACAAAATTATTTTTCATTTTACAGAATTCTCTCAGGTTAACCCCTTCTTGAATTCTTCACACGTAGGGGGCGCATCTGTCATAATTTGTATATAATTAAATGCAACCCCGACCCACTATGTATGTACCATGTATGATTTTCAAAGATTTAATAAAGAACGAGGCAACTGGAGGGAAGCAAGTAACATTAAGATATAGAAAGTAGATCTAAAACTGGCACGACTATTCTGGGCACCCTGTGTCAATATTGTAAGGGCAGAGACCAGGCGTCTCTAGTGACCGCAGAAGTTATTTTCGCCAAGATGCATTCAATACTTCCGGACAAAACAGGACGTGTCGAGTGATCAGAAGTTATAAAAGTTTGAGAGATATCCAATGCTTCCGGACAGAGACCGGACGTAGTTTGATAGCCACGGAAGTAAATAAAGTCAAGCAAACACGAGGCTTCTTGACCCAAGCCGGGCGTAACTAATATCAAAGGAAGCCGCCGGCCTATCAGAAGATAGCACCTTAAGTAGGTCAACCAATAGAAAAAGAGCATGTGACATCTCTCAACCAATCATAAGACCGCACCTTAAGTAGGTCAACCAATAGGACAAGATCATGTGACATCTCTCGACCAATCAGAGAGACACTAAGGCTTGGTGTTAAATCGAAAGGCAAGGATGGTCAGTAGTGTCTTAGCTCTCATAGGAACAACACCTAGAGTTGCTCCTTCGCTTCCAACAAGGTAACATCTACTCTAGAGATCTCTCTCTCTCCGCTCATTTCATCTAAATCCAATCATCGCCATGTGATCAACTAATTAATAAGTCAAATCGCTCAGCCCTTCTCAAGCTTTCTTCCCTCCAATCCAGTTGCTTTTTATTGTCAAAACAATCACGTGTCCTGATTATTCCTAACTGTATGCTGCAACTTCCACTCAAACGACTGCGCTTCAACCAATCATCACCATTCGCATCCAACAACAAGAAACCCCGCAACGAAATTGCCACATAAATATGTTTAGAGGCTTCAGTTTATACTACTGCTCCAGTATGTAAATATGTTTGAAAGGCTTCAATTTATACCACTGCTCCAGTATGTAAATATGTTCAAAGGTTTCAGTTTATACTACTGCTCCTGTATGTAAATATGTTTAGAGGCTTCAGTTTATACTACTGCTCCAGTATGTAAATATGTTTGAAAGGCTTCAATTTATACCACTGCTCCAGCATGTAAATATGTTCAAAGGTTTCAGTTTATACTACTGCTCCTGTATGTAAATATGTTCAAAGGTTTCAATTTATACCACTGCTCCAGTATGTAAATATGTTCAAAGGTTTCAGTTTATACTACTGCTCCTGTATGTAAATATGTTCAAAGGTTTCAGTTTATACTACTGCTCCTGTATGTAAATATGTTTAGAGGCTTCAGTTTATACTACTGCTCCAGTATGTAAATATATTTGAAAGGCTTCAATTTATATCACTGCTCCAGTATGTAAATATGTTCAAAGGTTTCAGTTTATACTACTGCTCCTGTATGTAAATATGTTTGAAAGGTTTCAATTTATACCACTGCTCCAGTATGTAAATGTGTTCAAAGGTTTCAGTTTATACTACTGCTCCAGTATGTAAATATGTTTGAAAGGCTTCAATTTATACCACTGCTCCAGTATGTAAATATGTTCAAAGGTTTCAGTTTATACCACTGCTCCAGTATGTAAATATGTTCAAAGGTTTCAGTTTATACCACTGCTCCAGTATGTAAATATGTTCAAAGGTTTCAGTTTATACCACTGCTCCATTATGTAAATATGTTCAAAGGTTTCAGTTTATACCACTGCTCCAGTATGTAAATATGTTCAAAGGTTTCAGTTTATACCACTGCTCTAGTATGTAAATATGTTTGAAAGGCTTCAATTTATACTACTGCTCCAGTATGTAAATATCTCTGAGGGAATTCAGTTTATACCACTGCTCCGATATGTAAATAGATTTAGGACCCACCCGACATATATAATTGCCTTAATCTGAAAGCAGGGCAGACGAACTTGCCTCCAGGTTCCCGCGCACTCTAGGCCTAATATGATTAAAACCCCGCCACAGGTGGTTAATTTGCTTACAATTAAAGTGACTTGGTTTTAGCTTAATTTGACTCTCAAGCTAATAGGGTCTCAAATTGTCAGCTTCCCTTTATTCTACTTTTTGTGGGGGGGGGGGGGGGGGGGGGGGCGAATGAGCGAAGTTTCCAGAAACGGGGGGCAGCGAATTCTCGCTGTATTCGGCTTTGCCTAGAGCTATAGAAGTCTCGCAACCCTTGGTGAGGTCCTGGTCACAAGGAATGCATGTGATCTTTCCATAGATTCCCATCCAGTCAATCAGTCCTATTCGTCGTTTTGCTATACCTTTGCATTCATTATACACTCATAGACAAAACTTAAGAAAGTGGAAAGTCTTTGATGTCGCCGGTCGTCTCTCTCTCT
>CP092867.1:14168405-14181392 GCA_030710605.1 Cordylochernes scorpioides | reverse complement strand
CTTTTTTTTGGACACAGATGCAATTTTTTGTCCACATTTGTTTTTCTCGTGTGTCTTCAATAAAGGTCATTGTGTGTATCAAATAACTTTTAGAGTTGTATGAATCCCGATATACATGCTTAAAAGGTACAACTTAATTAAGTTTTGGCCTTGTGTGTAATTTGAATATCTCATAATAGAAGTATCTATTAACACAAAGCAATAACGCGCCATCTATACATATAAAATAAAAGGATTTAAAAGCGCGAATGTTTCTTTTATACATAAACCGAACTTCTACTGTCCTTACTTATTACTAAAATTCTTTGTGTTAATTTATGCCTAACTGGCCTTGTCTTTATAGTTTGCTGAAGAGCATTGCTCGAAGCAAATATTTGAATATAATTCTACTGTCCTATAAGCTTATGTCCATAGTTTACTTGAAAACCATTTCTAAGATTCCATCCTTCAGTGTAGCATATAAAAGCAGAATGATTCAATACAATATTAGAGCTCTGAGAAGCGGTCTGGTGGATTAAATTGGCGAAACCGCTGGGAGGGTTCACCACTGATGAGCCAAGCCCTCCCAATATATTTTTTCATCGCAGTAAGGACAGTAGAAGTTCGGTTTATGTATAAAAGAAACATTCGCGCTTTTAAATCCTTTTATTTTAGAAGTATCTATGCTTTTTCATGTCGGTTTTAATGGGAGGTTGTATTTTAGGGAACATTTGGTTCATGTTACATGTTCCAAGTACACGTGGTACAGGCCATGATAATCATGGTGGGTTAGTTAGCGACTGCTTTTCAATCAAAGTGAAACCGCATTTCTACACATGTAGAAATCAGTTCGAGTTTTGAACTTACTGACAAAAGTTACTATTTACGGGTTAACACACAAATACAATATACTAGGGCCTACAGTAAGAGTAACTTAAACGCAAAAAAATCGTGGACTCAAAAGTACAACACCTCTTAAAAAAAAAAAGTAAATAATAAATCACAATTTGTTAAATAAAATTAAAAAAAACAGTACTTAGCTTTATTGCTGCTTAGGTAGGGATCGGACCGGGGTTACACAGATATGCGCCGAGATTGCCAGACAAGGATATAACACGCAGAGAACACTTTAAGTGTCTCCACACGAATCCACCACACTGGCCTCGACTCATACCATAGCCCCCCTTATATACAAACATGACCACATTCGTCCAATTAAAATGCTGGAGAGATCGGTTTACTTATCTGATAAAACAACGTTCTTCGCACTAAAGAAATAGGATAAGATAAGCGTGCGAATATTTGTCAATATAATTTGACATTACAAGTGTTCCAGAGTCCTGTTTGGTTACTCGTACTTCAGGGTGAATTCATGATTCAGGATAAAATTGTGATAAGCGTTTAAAAACTACAATTTTTTTCTCACAATGAGTATGTTTTAATAGCCATTCTGCGCACGTATATTTTTAAATAATTCTTGTAAGAAATAGTCGATGTTTTAATTAAGCCCGTTGAAGAGCGATTATCACTTGAAAACTTGCAATTTAAAATAAAATAGAAACTCATTGTGTGAAAATATTTTTAGTTTTTAAATCCCTGGTGAATTGAACTTGTGGAAAAACTGGAGGCCACATCGAAGGGAAAAAAGTTGCTGAACGCGGGTTTGAACCCTGCTCGTAGTTATTGAAAATCGACTGTTTATTCCACTCCTTCATCGAACCTCATCTTAAAAGGAGGAAAATATTTTTCCCAAAATTTATTCATTAAAATATATTTTTTTTACCTTCCTTAAAAAAAATGTATTAAAGTTTATTTTTGAAAAGTTGGGGGTATAAAAATTATCAGCATTTTACTGAAAAGTCTTAAGTGACGGAATGAAATGCGGTTAAGTGGAAATATCGCTGTCAGAAAGGATGGCTGAAGTTATCCAGGCTTCCACACGAGTGGCATCGCCAACGAGCCAAGATACCTAGGCAGGCTGTGGACCCCACGAGTGGCTCACTAATGGACAGAAGATGGATCGCCCTGGGAAATAAATGTCGCACGATGTCACCCATTTTTTAACTCGCTATCGTTTTGCACAAATATCAACTTTCTTTTTTTAAATTGTTCTATTTCTGCATCATATTACTTCTATTTCTGGGCTCTCTCTTTGTGTTTTGTGTTGGTGTGAATGGGGAGTTAACATGATTTTGTCTCTTTTTTGGAATTGAAATGTGTTGTGGTTGTGTCCAATGAAGAGATGTCTCCATGCATCTCTATCACAGAAGTTGCAATTCCATCTATCATGGGTGTGTAAAGTTCTGGGTCCATGTCAATTTTTTGTTGTTGTTGTCGTGTCCAAGGAACAGATGTCTCCGTGCATCTCTATCACAGCAGTCGTTCTCTATCTTGGGTTTGTAAAGTTCTGGGTCCATGTCGAATTTCTGTTGTTGTTGTCGTGTCCAAGGAACAGATGTTTTCGTACATCTCTATCACAGCAGTCGTTCTCTATCTTGGGTGTGTAAAGTTCTGGGTCCATGTCAATTTTCTGCAAGGTCATTGCTGGACATGAGAATATGTGGGTAGGTGTTAGTTCCACACCATGACAATTGTTACATGTCCTGTAGGGAAGTGTGTGTTGTCCAAACTGTATGTATTCAAACATATTTGTGAATCCATGGATATCTGAATAGTAAACCATTCCCTTATTCTATAATGGAAGATGGTTGAAAAAGTAATGTTTACAATCCTCGAACTCATATATACAGAATAATTTGGTATAAGACGCGTTAATAAATAATAATAGGAAAACCAAAAAAGAATTTCTTTTTCAATTTCAACAAAACGCTGTGAACAATATCAAAAAACCTCGGCGTGAAAGTCACGTATTTGGATCCTCAAAACTTTCCAGAAAACGAAGCAGACGACCACAAATCAAGCAGTGTAAACATCTCCAAACGATCGATGGATTATCGTCTGCGTTCTTTCTTGTTCGTTTGTTTGTTTTTTGTTTGATCCCCTTCATTATGATAGTGTCATGATACGGCCAATATCACACGCCTTGTCCTTCCAATCTTTCCTCCAGTAATTACTCCTATTTCTTGAGGATTACAACCTCACTACGCCATCTATCTGTGGAATTTGAAAGCTTTTTGGGCGCAAATTATTTTTTCGCGATTTCAATGATAAAATAGATGAGAATTTTGATGGGGATATAGTGATTAATAAAAAGAAATATTTCCGTCAAAGCTATGGTGCATAGAATTAAGAAAAACCACTTTGTCAGCTAAACACTTTTTATTTTGGAAATTTTTGAAGATTCCATGAATCTCTTTTGGGAATTTTATAGAATAAAAACCTACCTCTTGGACTGACAATGGCAATTACCCGAAACCATAGTCTCCAAGTGTACACGTTTGTTCGGCGGTACATCCACTAAAATAGGAACGATACAGACGTTAGCATGGCCCCTGCGCAAAAAATAGTGAAGCGTGCCAAGTGGACGTTCTGAGTTTACCAAAAATGGTGTTGTGGCTATGTCACAGCCCTGAATCCGCTAGAATGCAGAGGCGGTTAACAATTAGCGCCTAGGTTTTACGTCTATTTTGACGGGAGAGAGGAAGCTTTTCTTTTTAAAAACTAAATATATAATACCCTAAATGACCGCTCTTATTATAGGGTAAAGATTTACCTCAATACACAATATTTGTACGCCATTTTTGTAACTATTGTATATGCAGGGGCGTGAAAACAGCGTCAAGTAAATCAAACAGTTTCAGAATAAAGAGAGAACCCGATGAAGATTGACGTACATACCGCCTTGCGAAATATTGGATTTTTTAAACAATGTTTTATTTTATTTTGATATAAAAATAAGCCTTTTTATTAATTACACTCATGGACAAAACTTAAGGAAGTTTACCTTTTACCATGTATATCGGGATTCAGACAATAACTCTGAAATATATTACAGTGATCTTTATTGAAGACACACGAGATAAACAAGTGTGAACAAATTTGCCTCCGTCTCCTTAAAAAAAAAAATAGACGACCGACAATATCAAAGACTTTCCACTTAAGTTTTGTCCATGAGGGTATTTCAGCAAACTTTCATACATTATCGTTTTTTCTTCTGTAGGAATTTTCTCTGATTAGAAAGAGATTCGGTTGGTTGTAAAATGTTTCTATCAGAGAGTACCTGGAGAAAGGGAGAGAGTCAGAAAGCTTGAAAATATGCAAATATGTTACAACAGAAAGACATTATTAAGAATACTCGTCCCATACAGAATTATCCCAGATACAGAAGTAAACATAACAGTTAACTACAGAAAGTGAAGATATAAGATCGACCTTTCTTCAAGTTGGACCATCATCTGTGTTACGTCTATTGTCTGTGCTGTTTTCCAGAATTTGTGAAAAGCTAATGCATTTGGTTTTGCTTTTTGTTACTTTTGCCATTAAAATATTGTTGCACCAAGTTGCAGCTTTGCAGGGTCGTCGACCTTGGTTTCTTCCCTCTTGGTGTTATACACGTTTCCCGAGAGGGTTTCCATATTCAAAGCAAATAAATAAAATTAAAAGTAAATAAAATAAATTACCTTTCAACGTTATTGTGTTTATTTATTCGTTGTCTTCCTCGTAGGTCGTGATCCGCAGTTTTCGTCTAGTTCCTCTCTCGCTCCAATAACCAATCAAGATATATGTACAATAAATATTACAAATGAAACTATAAAAAGGAATGATGATAATCTAAATATTCTGTTTTAAATAAATATTAAATATCATAGAATATTTTGAATAAATGTAAGGCGCATTAAAATTGATGTATCAATATATGGCGACTTGTTTTTATAACCAATCTTCTGACGGATAATTTCTCTCCCCTCTTCCAGTGCCGGACAATAAAACATATAGTGTGGAAAGTCATGGCTAAATTCGATATTGCACAAAGTACATTTTATGTTCTTAGATTTCAATAATAAAACGTGACTATGTTTAAATATTGAAAACATAATACTTGGGCATCGCAGCGCTTTACAGCCAATGGAAAACCAACGTTGATGTAAGACTCCATAGTAGTTGATGTATGAAAAATATGCAAATAAGTTGAATATAAAAATATAAACCCCGGTAAAGTAACAGCTATTGGTCCATGGTCAAAATATTTACAGCTGAATAACCTAAACTTAGAATGTAGGAGCAGCGGTGTCTGGAAGTGGTGATATTAAGTTTGAATTTTCATTTTTTCCGCGAAAAAGAATATTTATATAAAAAAACATTGATTTGATGTTAATATATATAAAATGGTTTATAAATATACTGAATTGGGGGGGAGTGTGTTATAATGGGGGGTTTAGTTTCATTATAACGGGTGCCTTAGACCAAGGCCTTAAATACCTGAAATATTTAATCAGTTCTATTAAATATATTTATTACTTTTTTTTTTGCTTATCCCTAGTACACGTGGTACAGGCCATGATAATCATGGTGGGTAGTTAGCGACTGCTTTTTACTGTAAGCGCACCACATGTCTACACATGTGAAAGCAGTTCGACTTTGCACTTACAAGTGTGCCAGAGTCCCGTTTGGTTACTTGCACTCGCTGGTGGGGTTGGACTTTTGCAAGAATCGGGGACATTGGAGCCCGAAATTTATAATTCTGAGCATTAAAGACACTTCAGCCAGTTTTGTAGAAACGTCGAGATAATAAAAAAGGTTTACTAGCCGAAGTATCTTCAATTCCAAGAATCATTTACTTGATTAAAGGAAGCTTTCGTGAACGATCTATTTCAACTGATTTTATATTTTAGTTAGCCGAAAAAAGAATTTGCACGAAAGCTTCCTTTAAACAAGTGAATAAAAATAGTTGCAGCGTTTTATGATTTTTGTTGTAACTTCCCCTTTGTGTATGTTTAACAAACATTAATTACTGTTCGAAGTTACTAATAAGAAAAACACTGCCACAATACGATAGCTCTAAAAAAACCTTTTTTTATATCTTAATTGAAGATTCACACAGCTAACAAAAAACACACCAATATAAGGAAAAGTTATCTATATAATATATGTGTGTAAAAACGACGGAGAACAAAATTACTTCACAGGTCCCTAATTAGATTAGGTTAGGTGATTACAGTTTTATAATTAACTAGGATCAAGTATAATTAGGTTTGGTTAGCGTTTATATAACTAGGTATGGTTTTACTTTGTGTTTCTTGTGTCGATTTATACACTCAGGGATAAAACTTGAGGAAGTTGTACCCTTTAGCATGTATATTGGGATTCAGACAATAATTCTGAAAGATATTACAGTGACCTTTATTGAAGACACACGAGATAACCAAGTGTGTATACACTCATGGACTAAACTTAAGGAAGTTGTACCTTTTAGCAGGTATATCGGAATTCAGACAATAACTCTAAAGGATATTACAGTGACCTTTATTGAAGACACACGAGATAACCAAGTGTGTATACACTCGTGGACTAAACTTAAGGAAGTTGTACTTTTTATCAGGTATATCGGAATTCAGACAATAACTCTAAAGGATATTAAAGTGACCTTTATTGAAGACACACGAGATAACCAAGTGTGCATACACTCATGGATAAAACTTAAGGAAGTTGTACCTTTTAGCAGGTATATCGGAATTCAGACAATAACTCTAAAGGATATTACAGTGACCTTTATTGAAGACACACACGGTAACCAAGTGTGTATACACTCATGGATAAAACTTAAGGAAGTTGTACCTTTTAGCAGGTATATCGGAATTCAGACAATAACTCTAAAGGATATTACAGTTATCTTTATTGAAGACACACGAGATAACCAAGTGTGCATACACTCATGGATAAAACTTAAGGAAGTTGTACCTTTTAGCATGTATATCGGGATTCATATAATAACTCTGAAAGATATTACAGTGACCTTTATTGAAGACACACAAGATAACCAAGTGTGTATACACTCATGGATAAAACTTGAGGAAGTTATACCTTTTAGCATGTATATCGGGATTCATATAATAACTCTGAAAGATATTACAGTGACCTTTATTGAAGACACACGAGATAACCAAGTGTGTATACACTCGTGGACTAAACTTAAGGAAGTTGTACCTTTTACCAAATATATCGGGATTTAGACAATAACTCTGAAAGATATTTCAGTGACCTTTACTGAAGACACACGAGATAACCAAGTGTGTATACACTCGTGGACTAAACTTAAGGAAGTTGTACCTTTTAGCATGTATATCTGGATTGAGACAATAACTCTGAAAGATATAACAGTGACCTTTATTGTGTGAATATACACAAGATAACCAAGTGTGAACAAATTTGCTTCTGTCTCCCTTAAGAAAAATAGGCCTCTCGCGACTTGAAAGATGTTCCACTTCCTTAAGTTTTGTCTATGAGTGGATTTATAGACTTAATTACTAAAAAGGTTTTAACTCGTAGATCTTGACTTGAAAACCAATAAGGGTATCTCTGTGGTGTGATGAATTTTTATATTGAGGGAATCAGTCTTAGCTTATCTGCAAGAGACTTTATAATTCTATTTAGTTACCTGTTGTATGGGTTTATATATTGTTGCATCATGATTAATGCACATATTTTTAAAATTATTTATAATATTATTTTTAATATATTTAAAATTTAAATTATATATTTATTTATTTTATAAAACAGATTATTACTATAAAATATTATGTGCTATAAAACATTTGTATTTTGATACACTAAATACCCCATCTGCTTTAAACTTTGATGTGATAAATAAAGAGATATTCTAGGTGCTACCTAAATATATAGTTGTCTTATTATTGACTGGTTTAACCTTGTAGGATGGTTGAGACACGTTCTGGAAAGATGCAAGAAGCGTCTGAGGAGAGAATCAAGACTGAAGAATCTGCCAAACCGCAGCTTGGTGCAACAATATTTTACCGTGACATACATTCCCAGAGCAACAGTCACAAACGTAGTTGATCCTGATGTTGACAGTTGACAAATTGCCGAGAAGTTCCCAGACTGACAGCACGTGTCTCATGGGAAACAGATAAATCTTCACAATTTACAAACCCATTCTTTATCTGAGTCATGGGCATCCACAGTGATTCTGTGGTTTATTAATTTATCGATCAACCAGGCGCGATATTGAAATATTTGCGTGTTATACAGAGGAAACAAAACAGCAAACAAATTAGAACTTATTTTTCCGTTTATCATTACTCTTCACAATTCATCCTTTTCATACTTCATCCCTAAGGATATAAATAATCATTATTTCTCCTTAAAAATAAATTTCGATTTTTCGTTCAAAAGAAACACATGCGGAATAATTTTCAAATGTCGTTCTACAATCATAAGTCGCATTATATTGTATTATAAATTATTTTTATATAATATTTACGAACGGAGAAATATGCTCAGGGTAGCCTAGTGGACATGGCATCTGCCTGGTAAGCGGAACACTGTGGGTTCGATTCCCATCCCTGGACACTTTTATTTTTACGTTTATCATTACTCTTCACAATTCATCCTTTTCATACTTCATCCCTAAGGTTAGAAATAATCGTTCTTCTCCTTAAAATAAATTTCAATTTTTCGTTCAAAAGAAACACATGCGGGATAATTTTCAAATGTTGTTCTACAAATTAACATGTAGTGTGTGTGTGTGTATTCGACAGAGTTGATAAAATGTATATAGACAAAGTGGCTGAGGTGAAAGAATAAAATCATTTAAATCAAAGAACAAACGTTCTGTGATGGAATCTGTGGTAGGATTTTATGATTAGTTGGCGATTTCTTTGTGGTTTGTACATTTCCAATATGATATGGATCCAATACTATCTTGACGATAGAGTTTACTTGTCCAGCTTTCATAGTTTCTGAAAATAAAAGACACTCTTTGGTCAATACTGGTCTAAATGTTTGTTATTTCATGAACAGGAATATCAAAAGCTGGTTATATTATTTATCAAATTACAAAACTATTTTAGGCACGTAATATTCTTTTTAAAATAAAACAATTTCTACTGCCCTTACTGCAATGGAAAAATTAAAGGGAGGGCCTGGCTCATCAGTGGTGAACCCTCCCAGCGGTTTCGCCAGTTTAATCTACCATACCGCTGTTATATTGCATTTTTGGAACTTCCTTTTTATAGTGATACTGATGGCGCGCTAGTGCATCGTAATATATTATTTATATTGAATGGTGTTTAGCACACTTAAATACCTACTGTATATTGCGTGTACTTGGTTTTCTGCATTCACATCGGCTCTTTTTATAGAATTTCAAGTTTGTTTTGAGTAGTTAGGCCAAAATAGGAATTTACAAATTTATACAATCATACTTGTAGAACGAAATTTGAAAATTATCCCGCATGTGATTCTTTTTGAACGAAAAATCGAAATTTTTTTAAAGGGGAGAAATAACGATTATTTCTAACCTTAGGGATGAAATATGAAAAGATGAATTGTGAAGTGCAATCATAAACGGAAAAATAAAAGTGTCCAGGGATGGGAATCCTTTATCAACCACTCCTATACTTAAAACAAATATTCTTCAATTGTCAAGCTAAACGCTACAGTAGCAAAAGGAGTTTAAGGCAACAAGACTACTCTATTCCTAAGGCTGAACTGGACTCCTTAACTTTATTCATATGTCCTATTTATAACACAAATAAGTTCAATTAAAACTATGTAAATTGTGCCACAACAAAGAACAAATATGCAAAGACACAACATAATTAATATTACATGTTTTTAATTAACAGAATCTGTTGTTGTTGTCATGTCCAATGAAGAGCCTCAGACGTCTCCATGCATCTCTATCACAGCAGTCGCAATGTCCACTATCTTGGGATTAACAGAATTTGATGGTCTTATTATCCGAGTTTGTGGTGGATTCATTTTTAATTATCCGTAATCCACAAAATATGTTTAATAACAAATCCCAAATCAGTATATTCCCTATTTACTGTTCAAAGAGCAGTGTTACCGAGTAGTTTCAATGTTACTATATCACTGATTAATTCTATTCACTGAGAGTATAAATATTAGAATTACTAACTTCGGAGCTATGATTCAATATTTCCTCTCTCTCTTTCTCCAAAATGTAATAATTTATTCTTCCAGAGAATATATATAATTGCAAAGGTTGTCAAGGAGACTTTGGAGGCGCTTCAATGGGATGTCCTACCCCACCCGCCGTATTCACCAGACATTGCTCCTTCAGACTACCACATGTTCCGTTCGATGACACATGGCCTGGCCGAGCAGCACTTCACTTCTTACGAAGAGGCGAAAAATTGGGTCAATGTTTGGATCGCCTCAAAAGACGAGGAATTTTTTCGACACGGAATCCGTATACTGCCTGAAAGATGGAAAAAAGTCGTAGCTAAAGATGGACAATACTTTGAATGAAATATATTGTACTGATTTCTCTGAATAAAGCTTCGAATTTATAAAAAAAAACTCAAAACTTATTTGTACGCTTAATATATATACCAATATAAAAATCTGTATATAAACTTCTAGATATAGTTTTGTACAAATTTATATTATTAACAAAATAAATTCGATTTGAAATTTTTCCTTATCTTTAGTCTACATTACTATTAATGTTCGTTGTAGAAAAGTTTAAAATCTTTAAAACGAGTTGAAGTAAAATTAGAAAAGTTCAGAGAAGAAATGTTTAGACAAGTTAGGCAAGAAGCTGTCCCGTGTGACAGACAAGTGTCCCAGAAACTTGACATTCTGTCAACCTGTCCAAACAAAAACTTTTTACTTGTCTTCTTCCCGCTTTCTTCTCTGTCACTCTGGAATCTTTAAAGTCGCCTGGCCGCGCTTAGAATGGTTTGAACGAAGTTTTAATGTTTATGGTTGTGTTCTCTGTTTTTTTTTTTTTTTTTTTTTTTTTTGTGATTATCGATAGGACTTTTTATTTAACTTTTTTGATATTATCCCTAGTACACGTGGTACAGGCCATGATAATCATGGTAGGTAGTTAGTGACTGCTTTTTTTTTTACTTTAATATATGAGATGTCTTTTCATTTTTCTATTGTGGGGCAAAATTGACCTTTTAATTAGATAATATATAGTTTTATTTTTATGCATATTAAGATTTTTAAAAAAAGTATGGTCAAAAAGTGGACGAATGTTTTTCCATATATTTTAAATAGTTGTCATATATATATATATGTTATAAAAACAAATGAGATTTTCTGCTTGAATTTAGATCATGTTGAGGATTATGGTAATGCAGTCGTGGCAAAAATATTTAAAAGAGTTTTGATTAGTGATTTCTTTAATTGAGCTTAGAAAAAAAAACATAATTTGATTAAAGTACTGCCTGGCTTAAGGCGGGTAGAACAAGGAAAACTAAAGATTATTTACATAATGTACAAAGATTTGAGCCGGCCATCGGGGAACAACAACAATGGGTTTTAATATGCAAAGCGTGACCTCTGGACGTCGATTTAACAGAATATTTGAATCTATGATATATAATACAGGGTGATCCAAAAGTCCCGCACAACTTTAAAAATTAATAACTCCGCGAATATTTGCGCTAGAGCAATGCGGTAAACACCATTGTGTTCAGAATGCAATGGGATTTTTTATGGCAAATATTGAAAATTTCGAAATTGATTTTAGTTACAATTTCATTCCCTAGATGGCGCTGTACCAGAATCAGAAATTCAGCGGCCAAATTGTTTGATTAATTGAAAAGTATAACTGATCTACACGTATTTTTCATTTTTGTATACCAGGAAAGAATCCTAATAATATCAAATCGTTAATTAATAAAGCACCATTTCGCCAAAAGTTAGAAGAAATGGTTAACGATTTTTAAATACAATCTGAGATATGTAAAATAGGTATATGCAAATTAAAACATGTAGCAAAAAATATTTATATTTTGATAGAGTTTTGTCAAATATATTGAATGTTTGAAAAACATAGCTGAATTCAATACACGATTTTTTGAAATGTTAATATAGTACCAAAAATTATGATGGTACTACTAATAGGATTTCTTGCTATAAGGAATGTGTAATTTCTTGAATAATTGGCGACACTCGACTATTTAACTGGAAATTTGTCATGATTCAACAAATGAAATATAGATGGGAGTGACAAAATACATTTGTCGTACTTTATTCCAAATATCCTATGGGCTTGTCAAATGTTATCATTGTTTATTATACTGTACACGATTTTTAAAAATGTATCCCCTCAAATAAATATAATTTTTAAATCAACCTTTTGCGTTGAAAAACGTGGTAGTAAATCATTTTGTATTATTTTTTTTGCCCAAAATTTCTAAAGGTGGGGGGTTACAGAGAATATTCCTTATGCTATTTCTTTTAATGAGCGAAAAGCGATAAATTAAACATAAGGGGTAAAATTGTGTGTACCAGTGTTATTCGAGAAGTTATAACACTTTGGTCTGCACGACCTAATATAAGATGTGAGCAAATGACAAACAAACAAAAATTACTGTTCACAAATATAAAAGAGACAAGATATGAGGACAGAATTTATTTACCCATAACCCAACACAAAGAGCTTCAAAATATTGGTAGATAATATAATACATGGCAGCTTATATAACACATGAGGTAACTTGTCTCTTGGAGGCCTTGTCTCTTGTATTAGATCACAATCCTTGCTCAATGTGGCGGCCTTCATTCTCAAACACCGCCTGCAGACGATAGATGACAGATTGGACAGCATTAAATAACATATCTGTTGAAATTGATGAAACGTGCCGTCTGATAGAAGCCTTCAACATGGCCAATGTGGTAGGCCGGCATCGATAAACACGCGACTTAATGTACCCCCATATCCAAAAATCGCAAGGCGTCAGGTCTGGTGATCTTGAAGGCCACTGGTGTATAAAGTGGCGACTTATCACACGATCTTCACCGAACGTATCCTTCAGCAATTGTTTGGCACCGCGGGAGATATGAGGAGGTCCTCCATCTTGCATGAATGTTATTTCGCTCAGTGCT
>CP092867.1:14111196-14168305 GCA_030710605.1 Cordylochernes scorpioides | reverse complement strand
CACACACCCCACATTATACCTTTACCAAGAAGGTCTGCCATGCCAGGTGTACTGTAACACCTCAACATTCGGCATTGCAGGCATTCTTAAACAAGTCTACCCTGATGGGAAGACATACCCAGTTCAACATTTCAGCCGCTCTCTGCGTGGTCACGAGCGAAATTATTCAGACTTGGAACTACAATGCCTAGCCATTGTGGAAAGTGTGGATAACTTCCGCGCCTGTCTAATGGGCAGAAAGTTTACAATACTTTCTGACCATCCTGCATTGCAGTGGTTGAAAGAGATCAAAGCCCCGTCAGGCAGATTGTTTCGATGGAGGTTAAGACTGTCAAGATACGAATATGAGGTCCGTAGCATAAATGGAGTACAACAATATGAAACGGGCGTTGTAACTCGTATCCCATTTTGTGGCTTTCTAGATGCGCCACTCATAAAGAGCCAACAGTCTTCTCCACCGGGAAAATCTCGCGTGACTATGGATCACAATAAACTGCGCACCGTCTCCCGAAAAGGAGTACTTAAAACTATAGTCCCAAGTTCACTTACAGCCAGACTTCTTAAGTCCGTACACACACAACACCACCATCCAAACATCTCCAAGATGACGAGACTCATCTCGTCACAATATTATTGGCAGAACATGACACAAGACATCGCAAAACAGGTAAAGACCTGCCCCACATGCCGATTCGCTAGAAGAATCGATGAATCCAACCAACCTTCACGTAAAAATACCGACACAGGCCCCAAAGCAAAACAAAATTCGTACATAAAGCACAGCGTACACACAACACAAACAATGCCAAAATTACACCACCCACGTCAGAGAAACGATCACACATCACAACTTAAATCAATTACCGCCGACATATCGCTAATAAAACCATTAACGATCAAACAGGAGAACTGCGAACCTACCAATCATTTAAATTCTACAATTAATAAGGTTCAAGCAAATATTTCAGAGTCCCCATTTACAATAACATGGAAGAACATGGGGCAATACCCTATCTTTCATCTGATTTTCATCCTTTGTTTGTTAGTTCTACCATACAAATGTATCCCAATTTTATTTTTTAATTATTTGTTTATCTATACCATGCCCGCTCATAAAATTTTCGAACTACAAGAGGCAATTTTTAAATTTGGACAAACATTAGGAAACATCTTTGCAGAAAATCTAAATAAATTCCGAGGAGATAGAAGTGACTGAAAGATGACCAACCAATGTCGGAGAAGTCACCCTCCAAAAACAAGATGCAAGTCGCACACAAAATCAATTAGGCGGACAGGAAACGTAGTTCCCCCACTTCCGGATCCAATTACTTGCAAACAAGGGAGGGTAATTTTTAGATCGGTCATCGCTTTTCCCCTCCACAGGTTCCTCCCTATCGCCAGTCTTGGATCCCAATTCGAACTACATATCGATTTTTTACAATCCAATTCCACACGCACAAGACGTCACACACATAAACATTCTAAATGAGCTCACATCCCTATTATAAGTAATCAATTACTTTACAGACTTATAACATTTTTCACAACACACACAAACACAAAAATGTATAGGGCATAATTGAGCAATTAAAACATTTAGATCAGGGCATATAGATACAACAGGGTTCAATTCAATACATTTTTTTTGTTTATACATTAACCAATTTTACTATTTTTCAATTAAATTCAAAATATTTAACCAATTTAACAACTTATTCAAATTATTATCATTTTTAATTATCAATTATCATTCTATTTACCACTTAGCTTATATTGCCATAACTTCAATTATCAACGAAAACTCATTGATTTTCGGTTAAACTAAAAACATTAAATCATCCTTTATTGTTGAAACCTTTTTATTTTTCATTTTTCTTTTTTTTTACCAAGCACTCAACTTTGATTCCGCTCAACCACTTTTTATTTTTATTTGATTTCAAAATACCTTATGAAATTTTATTTTTATTTTTGATTTCTCAAAAGACCTAATAGAATTCCCTCGATTTTTTTCCAATTTCGAGTAGAGTATAGTTAGGCATTTTTCCTTTTTTTCTCACCATGCATCAAGCATTCACTTTGATTTCTTCCAACTTTTTATTTTACTTTGATTTCTTCAAAACACCTTATGAAATTTCCTCGTTTTCTTTTCCCAAAATTCGAGCAAAAATTAGTTAGGCATTTTTCCTTTTTTTTTCACCATGCATCAAGCATTCACTTTGATTTCTTCCAACTTTTTATTTTTATTTTTATTTTTTGATTTCTCAAAAGACCTAATAAAATCCCTCGATTTCCATTCCCAATTTCGAGCAAGAATATGGTTAGGCATTTTTCCTTTTTTTTTTTTTCTTCCACCATGCATCAAAGCATTTTTTTTCTCCAACATGCAACCAAGCATTTACTTTGATTTCTTCCAACTTTTCATTTTTATTTTTTGATTTCTCAAAAGCCCTAATAGAACTCCCTCGTTTTTATCTCCAATTTCGAGTAGAAATTAGTTAGGCGCATTTTCTTTTCTTTTTAATCCACTATGTACCATAGCATTCATTTTGATTTCTTACAATTAAAATTTTTTGATTTCTATTAATTATACTCAACCTATATCAACAACACCATTCTATTTTACTTCTTATATCACCACTAATGCTTGTATATAGACTCTCAATACCCACAACTAATTTTCCCACAAAATTATTTTTTACTTTACAGAATTCTCTCAGGCTAACCCCTTCTTGAATTCTTCACATGTAGGGGGCGCATCTGTCATAATTTGTATATAATTGTATGTACCCCCGACCCACTATGCATGTACAATGTATGATTTTCAAAGATTTAATAAAGAATAAGGTAACTGGAGGAAAGAAAGTAGCAACAAGACATAGGAAGCAGGCTAAAAGCGGGCACAAGTATAAATAACTTGTATAGTCAATACTTCCTGACAAGAGACCGGACGTATCTGGTGACCGCAAAAGTTATAAAAGTAGAGAGACGCCCAATATTTCCGGACAGGACCGGACGTATTTGATAACCGCGGAAGTAAATAGAGTCGAACACACCCGATACTTCCTGACCAGGCCGGGCATATCTTCCACCAAAGAAAGCCGCCGGTCCAATTAGGAAGCAATAACTAAGTAGGTCAACCAATAGAAAAACGGACACGTTCCATCCTTCGACCAATTGGAAGGAAGACAACTCGTGGTATTAAATCGAAAAGCAAGAATTGTCAGTAGTGCTTTGGCTCCCAAGGAGGTGACATCGGCTCTGGACCTCTCTCCCTCTGCTCATCCCGTAGCTAAGTACAATCACCACCATGTGATCAGATAATTAACAATCAAATCCCGCTCCGCCTTCTCAAGCTTTCTTTCCTCCAACCCAGTTGCCTTTTATTTTCAAACCCCATCACGTGTCCTGATTATTCCTCACTGTGTGCTTCAACTTCCACTCAAACGGCTGCGTTTCAACCAATCCTCACCATTCAAATCGAACAACAAGAAATTCCGCAACGATATTGTCACAGAACGGTTAAGTCGACAGGATTCTACAACAGTATAATACATCAAATATTGCAGTGTAATAACTTTGGATATATTACATATATATATATATATATATATGTCATAATTTGTATATAATTGTATGCCCCCCCGACCCACTATGTATGTACCATGTATGATTTTCAAAGATTTAATAAAGAATAAGGTAACTGGAGGAAAGAAAGTAACAAAAAGACATAGGAAGTAGATCTAGAAGAGAACATAATTATTAATAACGTCACAGTTAACCTTCTGACCCCGGGAACCCTGCGAGCTAAGTTTAAACCAATACTTCCTGGCAAAGCAGGACGTATCTAGTGACCGCAGAAGTTATAAATGTTAAGCTAACGCCCAATGTTTCCGGCAAAGACAGGACGTATCTAATATCCGCCGAAGTTATAAGCGTCGAGCTACCCAACACTTCCTGGCAAAACAGGACGTATTCTGATAACGCGGAAGTAAATAAAGTCGAAATAACACCCGACACTTCCTATCAGGCAGACCATATCTTTCACCAAAGAGAACCGCGGTCCAATTAGAAAGTCTCCCCTTAAGTAGGTCAACCAATAGGAAAACGGGGACGTTCCATTTTCGACCAATGGGAAGGAAGTCAACTCGTGGTGTTAAATCGAAAAGCAAGAATGACCAGTTGTTCACTCGCTCTCGCCGAGTTCGGACAGTAGTGATTTCGCTCTCAACAAGGTAACATCTACTCTCGAGACCTTCCCGCTCACCCCATAGCTAAGTCAATCACCGCCATGTGATCAGATAATTAATAAGTCAAATCGATCCGCTCTTCTCAAGCTTTCTTTCCTCCAACCCGTTGCCTTATATTTTCAACCATCAAGTGTCCCGGCTTATTTCCCCTGTGTGTAATCCTTTCACTCAGCCACCACGACTGCATCATCCACCACGACTGCATCATTCACCACGACTGCGTCACCACTTCAACAACCTTCAACACCAAGAGTAAGGTTTCCCAACATAGTAGAATATCACAGCTATTCCCTAAAGTCGACAGGATTCTACAACAGTGCAATACATCAAATATTGCAGTGTAATAACGTTGGATCACATATTACATATATATATATATATCAAAATACAAAACTATTTTAGACGCGTATGATTCTTTTTAAAATAAAACAATTTCTACTGCCCTTACTGCAATGGAAAAATTATTGGGAGGGCCTGGCTCATCAGTGGTGAACCCTCCCAGCGGTTTCGCCAGTTTAATCTACCATACCGCTGTTATATTGCATTTTTGGAACTTCCTTTTATAGTGATACTGATGCAAGACTCTTCGAATGGATATTTTAGATGAACTATAAACATAAACTTTTAGGACAGCAGAATTGCATATAATCTATATATATATAAAAATGAATGTCTGTCTGTCTGTCTGTCTGTCTGTCTGTGTGTGTGTGTGTGTGTCCTCTATGGATTCAAAAACCATACATCCAATCGCCGTGAAAATTTGGGATATTATTAGGTGTATCCCCGGAAAGGTTTACGAAAAATAATTTCTTGAATATCTTGAATATCCTTAGAGTTATTTGCAGATTTGTATATTTAACTCGCAAAGCAGCGCCGCCATTGAGACGGAGATAGGCTTAGTTTGCTGCTTCTGATGACCTTGGGTCATCGTGTGAGTCACAGCATGATGCTACAAAAACACTCTCTCTGGGGATTTTACAGCGTCGACAACCTGTAAGATTGCCTCTCTCATATATTATACTTAAAACATCTGCTTAATTAAAGCATTTTTCATTTGAAAGAGACTGCTCTCTTAACCCCCTTTAGACAACATTAAATGATATCCCGTGTCAATGATTTTGTAATGTATAGAATTAGGAAAGACAAAATTCACGATGACACGGCTCACAGGGAACGGTAAAAAATGTTCACTTTATCGAGGAAATACAAAATTCGGGATGACACGGCACACAGGGACCGGGAAAAAATGATCACTTTATCGAGAGATTCACGACCATGATTTTATTCAACTTATCGAGTATTTATCAAGGGACCGGGAAAATATGTTCACTAGATAAAACGATGATTTTGTAATGTAGAAAATTATGAAAGACAAAATTCAGGATGACACGGCACACAGGGACCGGGAAAAAATGTTCACTTTATCGAGAGATTCACATTTACGAGTTTCAAATTATCAAAATATATATCTTTTTTTATAAGTTTATAGAGAATTGTTTTAACAAATGTTCGTTAGACAAACCTTTACTCGGGTAAAACCTCGGGCGAAGCCGGGTACGTCCGCTAGTTATAAATATATAATACTAGCCGAATGACCCGGGCAACGCCCGTGTTTTACCCGATTGAATGTTTTTATTCAAATACTATTTGTTACAATTATAAATTGGCGCCTTAAATAAATGCATATATTAGTTAATAACTATAGCCTATGTGCTTTATCTGTCTATGTACTGTTGGCTTCCGTAGGCGTCTCTTACTGGGAAAAAGAAAGAGAGGATTCTATTTAGTTATTAACTAATATATGCATTTATTTAAGGAGCGACCCGCTCCAACACAATATTTACAAAAACGAAAAAGCGAGTGGGGGAGGGGGGGGGGGGCAAAGGTGGCGTGATCGTAGCCAACCAATAGGAAGGCGCCATTCCAAAGAAAAAGCAAACTGTGACAGAGATGACAAATGATTAGGAGATGAAGAATTAAGAACGGATGACGCTCGTAACTGTATATAGAATGCTTCGAGCAATCGCTCTTCCGCAAATATCGATTTGTGTCTTTTATTTGAACATTTACATCGTAATATTATATAAAGTTGCGGTAGGATGATATTCATGTACCTAAAAAGAGGTACCTCTCCCTTTAATTATACATCAGAACAATGTATTGTTTGTCACCCTGATAAAAAATACTAATGATGATAAAGAATGAACCACAATACCATTTTTGTCAAATTCAGACAAAAAACTTAAGCACCTTTTTGGTAAATTCGACCGATTTCCTAACTCCTCTCACAGCCCCTGTACCGATAAGGACCATAGCCTGAAACCATGGTATACAGGTTGGTTTTTTGTCTGATTTTGCCAAAACTGGTGTTTCTGTGGCTTTATCACTACTAATAAAGGTTTTACTAGGGTTAGATAAACATAATGCACCATGATCTGATGCTTGAGATGTTGTCAGACCTTAGCCATTGCTCTTTTCTAGCGAGTTCTATTTTCTTCCTGGGACTTCAATCTTGTTCCTTATTTGCATACTATAGCCTGCTGATTATTGCCACTATAACATCCCAGTCGTTGGACACGACGGCAAATAGCCATTTACTATAACAACCATTTACGTATGGCATCCATAAATGGTATAGCAACACTATTGATCTGGTATGTATGGCAAGTACTCTATATTCCGATTGTAAAAGCAGTGCGAACAGACAACTTCCAGATCTCAGAGTTCTATGAAAACCAAAAAGGATTCTATCTATATATGTAAATATAAAATTGTAATTTAGAGCAGGGCAATCAAAAATATAGTGAGTGATTTCATTTTTTAATTTTGAATTACAGAAAGTACAAATCGGGTCCTCACCGCAGAGCATCTTGGTGTGGTTTTCTCTAAAAAAACTTGAAAGTATTCTAACTTGTGCGAGTTGTCTTACAACCGGGAGAGGAAAATCCCCTAAAAGGTATCCCTCCGTCATGAAAGATATGTGAATGTCTTTGTAGTGAGAGTATAGCTTAGATTTATCCATTCTTGTAAGGTCGTTTTGTATAGATTGGTCTGCCGCTGTTTATTGTACACTATTATATGACTTTAAATTGTAGTATACCTAGATAGGTATACCTAGGTAGTATATCTAGATTAGATTTGTGTAGTGCTTTGGTGGAACACAAATCTCCTAAATCTTCTAATTGCCTTTAAATAAAATACATATGTCCTCATATACGTATTATCCTGTTATACGCCACTCGCTATTGTGTATATTTGGTGCCAATAAAATCCCACACGATCGTGGAGACCTCCAGACTTGACGTTCCATGTAGAGGTCACCACATGGTGGAAGAGGCGTGTCCAGATGTGGGGGGAGATTTGTAAGAGTTTTTTGAAGGAAAGACAAGACCCTCCTCACCTCGATGTTGTGGCGACCTGGTTGGTCTCTCCCGCTCCATGATCGTGGTGTTATTTCCCGTTGAAACCCCTGTCTATTGGAGTGTCGCCACTCTTCTCTCTATACAACCTCTCCCCAGCCAATCCCAGAAATAATTCATCACATACATATGTATATATTACATGTGTACATATATATGGTGGGTAGTAGTTACGGCTTGTGATTGTAAAACGACATTTGAAAATTTTCGTTCAAAAGAAACACATGCGGGATAATTTTCAAATGTCGTTTTACAACACACACATATGTATATATACTATATATATCTATATATAGTTAGCGACTGCTTTTACTTTAGGACGGGTTTAACTAAGTCCGAACGAGAGGGCTCGGTCAGCAACCTTGCTATGAACTCTCGGAGACGCCTGTGGGTGAGTGGTCAACCCCATTGTAGCCAGACCATACTGGCGGGCGCGAGGGGCCTACCAATGGCCGTTCGGTGCATGGAGAATGCATCATTCCTTTTGGCTGTGTGGACCTAGATTACGGCGAAAGCCTGGGATGCAAGGGCCATAGAAGCCTATAAAATTTTACACAAATAAATTAACTGGCAATGCGTTTCTTTTTTTTTAAATCTCTACAGACCTTACTGCAATGATATGATTTAATGAATGAGAGGGCTTGGCTCATCAGTAGTGAACCCTCTCAGCGGTTTCGCCAAATTAATCTCTAGACCGCTCTACTATTGTATTGGACTGGTTTTTTTTATATACCCTGCATTTTCTATGGAAGGCAGCTAAATGGTGTTTAGTGAACTATGGACATAAGCTTATAGGTCTGTAGAGGTACATACATATAAATTTCAAGGTATTGCATCGCCGGTATCGCTGATATCGAAAATTGACGGTTTCTACCACTCGACCACCGACCTTCCTCCAGTTGGAGATCTAAAGGGAATAGATAAAGTTGAGAAAGAAATGTTACCCGAGGATATTGAAGATGTAAATAGAGAGGGAATGTAGAAGACATTATTACGTCCCTAGAGAAGAGATTAAACCTGACAGCAAACATTTACCAATAACTCTGTCTATTTACCACCTTTATTGGATGGTACTATTGTGGGTTTACTGACGTCAGACTTTATCTATATTGCAATTGGATAGTATGACTTGTTGACATGGTGTTTGATTTGTCCTTTATACACGTGTGTAAACAACGATTGGATTTAGAATCGTTTAGCTTCATACGACTTACATTTCTTTTTTTATGGAATTCATTTACAGTTCAATTCTGTTTATATTTGAATTTCTTGATTGAATGTTAATTTACAATTATCTTTAATTGAATCCTGTATGGGACTTTGATTCCAGTAAAAGGCTTGTTGCTGCTGTTGTATATAGTCACAGTGTAGAAAATACTATACTATACTTACTACATATAGGTTTCTCTCTGTATTCTTAGTCCTCTTTTCTTCAATTACTCTGTAAACTGGCGAATCCTATATAGGACGAGAGGTCCTCAATAAAGGCTTTTGTTGTTGTTGTTGTTGTAATTATCTTTATAAAGTTTTCAATTATTCTTCTAATTATCTTTTTTATTATTGATTTAATGGAAAGGCGTTGATTATTGTTCATTGTGTAGTCCTGTAGAAGGACTGAAATCTTGATAAAGAAAAACTCATCTACAGGAACCTGTTGAAGCATTTTAATTTTTTTTTTATCGTCGATATTAATGTCGAAAGGTACTAGTTGTAGCTGTGGTTGTAGTTGTAGAGTGGTTGACAGGTGTGTAGACGTTATTATTGAGTTGTGGTACTCCCGGGGACATGTGGTCTACGGCGTGTAGACGCTAGATGCTGTGTGTCCAGCCGCGCCATCAAGGACAACCCCGATCTACTACCCTCCACCCCGCTGGCCAGCGTCTTCTCCAACGACTTCTGGGGCACCCCGCTCACCCACAGCGGCTCGCACGGTTCCTACAGGCCGCTAGTCGTGCTGGGCTTCCGCGCCAACTACGCGCTGGGCGGGCTGGAACCGTGGGGCTACCACGCTGCCAACGTGGCATTGCACGCCGCCAACACCGCGCTGTTCGCCGCCTTGACCGCCGGGGTGACGGGCGGTAGGCTAGGTCCCACTGCCATGGCCTCGGCTCTCTTTGCCGCCCACCCCGTCCACAGCGAGGCTGTCGCCGGCGTGGTGGGGCGGGCCGAGCTTCAAGCGGCGCTGTTCGCCCTCCTCGCCCTACACGCCTACCGCCGCTATGTCCCGGGGCGACGTCGGGCCTGGCTGCTCGCCTCCCTGGCCGCTGCTGCCGCCGCCATGTTCTCCAAAGAACACGGGGTGACGGTGCTGGCGGTGTGCGGACTGTACGACCTGCTGGGTCTCCCTGCAGTCTCCTCGCCTCCAGTCTCCTTCCTCCTCTCCAGAGTGAGTGCTCCGTACTGGCCTTGACATATATTGACTTTCTCAGAGACACCTCTCCCTTTAAAAATGCATTACAACATTTCATTTTGGTTCATCACCTCAGTACAGAATGTTAAGGGGGAGATAAAGAATAGAAATACAGGCTAAAATCAGACATGTAATTCCATATTTTCGGGCTATGGCACTCACCATGGTATTGTGGTACCTTCAATATCACCAATATAACGTTCTGTACTGGGGTGAGGAACCTAAATACATTGTTTAAAAGAATTTTTAACGGGATAGGTGCTCCTTTTTTGGTATATGAATACTATCGCTAGTTCTAGGAAAATAATTTCTAAACATATTATAATTCGTGTTGTATTGGCGATTTATTACCATATGGTCGCAAAGAAAAATAATTAACTAGGCCTTCGAATTACTTTAAGTATTTATTTAATGAGTTATATGAGAGATTTTAAATATAAAATAAAAGTTACTACAGTGGTACCTCGACATACGAGCGCCCCAACATACGAGTTTTTTCGAGATACGAGCCGACGAGCAAGTGATTTTTTGCTTTGTGTTACGAGCGAAATTCGAGATACGAGTTCGGTTCGGTAGTGTTGAAGATATTAATCTGTGATTTTAAATGGGAATTCTGTATGGGGAAATTTGCTTCGAGATACGAGTAATTCAAGATACGAGCAAGGTTGTGGAACGAATTAAACTCGTATGTCGAGGTACCACTGTATTTACATGAGATAAATCGACCCAGCAGTTAGAGCAAGAGGGGAGAACTGAGTTTTCCCTCCTTCCACGTGGCGTCACTGTTTACCCCGACCTGTCGGTTCAGTCCAGATAAGAGGGAATAACTCTCTGTCCTCCTGACAATATCGTGTTCTCCTGAAGAAGGACGGTGTACAGGCCCGAAAGCTTTGCGAGAGTGTTATTCAATATATTTTTTAAAACGAAACTTAACCTCGGACGCCTAATGTTTTTCGCCTTAAATTTACTTATTCCTGTGAGATAATAAAAGTATTTTCCCTTTAAGAAAAATATTTACGTAGTTGACTCATACACTGAATGTCAGTAAAGTTGATTGTTTGACAGTGAGTTTGCACAAATGGCTGGAACATTTCCAGCAGTCGCCTTCTAGAGACTTTTTTTTTTGTTGTTGTTGTCTCTTGAAGCAATCATCTGTGTTTCTTTGTTAACCTATTCCTTTTAGAAATTTTATTATTATATACACCTATCCCCCGATTTACACGGTACTTGTTTTACACGTTTTCGCTTTTACACGGTTTTCCAAATAAGTTTTTTTTTTTTTATCGCACTATACTAAATGCTACTGTGATTGAACACATGCGCTGTGTACACATCTCACGAGGAATCCCGAGCTTATGTGCTGACTACATATTTTAACCTGTCAAAACAAAACAGGACTCTGATACACTTGTAAGTGCAATAGTCCAACTGGGCTTTCTACAGTACATGTGTAGACATGTGGTGTACTTGAAATAAAATAACTCGCGCTAACTACTACTCGCCATGATTATCATGGACTGTTTCACGCGTATTATTAGGTATAATATATAAGTATTATGATACACTAGCGCGCCATCTATTATGAAAATTGGAAACTATTATAGACGCGTATAATTCTTTTACAAATTAAACAAGGGAATTTTAAAACCCTGCAGTGCCTCGATACTCCAAACGAGATGAAGACAACGAAATTAAATTAACAAAATTATGAAAATATCTACAAAAAAAGGTTTTGAATAACACTGAAAGCTCCAACGGTTTTAAAATATCAGATTATTCAGAACTTGTATAAAAGTAAACAACAGCCAAGTAGTTCCTTAAAAAAGACGACAAAGGATCGTCAAAACGTTGGAAGTGTTAAACAATTAAATCAGGGATCATTGAAGCATTTCTTTAATTTTCTTTCATGAAAAATAGTACCCACAATGTGGGATTCGATCTTGGGTAATCTTCTTCTTCTTCCTTATCTCAAAGCCATGATAATCATGGTGGGTAGTTAGCGACTGCTTTTACTGTAAGCGCACCACATGTCTACACATGTGAAAAGCAGTTCGACTTTGCACTTACAAATGTGCCAAAGCCCCGTTTGATTACTTGCACTCGCTGGTGGGGTTGGACTTTTGCAAGAATCGGGGGCCATTGGAGCATTTTTTTTTTTTTAACAGAAAAAAAGTGTCCAATGCGGGAATCGAACCTGGGTCGTAGTGGTCGAAAACCAAACGGTTTAACCAGCCTTCCACCGACCCCCCTGATCTTGGGTAATGACTGTTGAAAATGAACGATGTATATCAATCCTTCTATCAAACTCTCTGTTTATTTATCTTTGGATTCCCTTAGTGACGAGATCCCGGTGTTGTGGAAAAACACACACACACACACAAAGCCTTTATTAAGACGTTAGTCTTATACAGATTCTCCGTACAAGGTGCAATAAAAGGAAAAGAGCAGCACAGGAAACCAGTAGTTCCGCAACTATATACAATTGTTAGTAATAAGGAAAAGTAAGATTTAATATGAAAGGTCGACCCCTCGATGTTTCGTCATCATTCTGAGGTGTAAGAACAATAGCTTCCAAGTTCTCTTTTCTCCCTCTTTACACCTACTGCCTTGTAAAAATTATATAGGGCCTGAGCAACTAGTCTGCTTGTTTGGGCACTGGTTAACATCATTTGGATTGACCTAAGTTGGCTGGTGTCTACCATTGAAAAGAATGTCCTTCTCTCCTCACTAATATCTTGGCGCAGTGGAAAAAGTCCCAAGAAATATTCCAATAATAACTAATAGCTGCACAACAATGTAGGTAGGTAGGTATGGAAGGATTCCCACTCCACTTGGTGGAAAAAAAGAGTTTAAATTGTTTCCTCCCCAAGTTCACGAGAAAATGTGTAGCCACCACCACCATGGCTTGAGGAAATTAGCTTCACACCGGATGTTGGAATGGCGCTGATGTTTATCTCACTCCCAACCTCATATTTCAATTGGAGATCTCCCGAGAAAGTCTGTAGCGAGAGATATATCTACTGAGTTTAAACTTCTCTCCTTCTAAACTTACTTTCTTTAGTTACAACTTCTACACGCTACTCTTTAAAAATATTTATTTATTTTTCATATACACAATTTGTTATTTTCAAAGTTTATACCATAATTTAAGTTGTACCATCTTGTCTGTTGAGGAAATGGAGTTTGGATACGAAGTGTTGAACTTATCTTGGTTTCAACTATTACCGTTTATCAATGGATTTATTTATTTATTTAACAGTTGGGAGAGACACGCCATATCCACAATTTGGATAATTGCGTGTATATTTTAAATTATATACAATTAATACAATTGAACATTGGAAATCATTAAAATTAAACGTTCGATGTCAAATTTTACATATAGTAATTATAAGTAGTAGCTTGAAATATGTACAGTCAACACTTTCGCCTCAAATATACATCCTGCAGAATCTATTAAACTTGATGTATTGGTCTAAATCAATGGATGGTCGGTGACTGAATGGTTTATAACGTCAATAGCCACGACTCGGGATTGAATCCCGCATTGTGTACTTTTTATGAATAAAAAAAAATTGCTCTAATGGCCCCCGATTATTGCAAAAGTCCAACTCCACCAGTGAGTGCAAGTAACCAAACGCGAGGCTATGGCATACTTGTAAGTACAAGATTCTAACTGCATGTGTAGTAAACACGTGGTGCACTTACAGTAAAAACAGTCGCCAACTACTCGCCATGATTATCATGGGCTGTACCACGTGTACTAGTAGGGACGATAATAATAATTTTAGAAGTTGTTATCAACTTAGTGCCATCTATTGGAGAAAATTGGTACTAATTTGTATATGACTTTACTGACGAGGATATTTTGGTTGAGGTATTTAAGTAAATTATGGACGTAAGCTTTTTTAAAAGTAGATATATGTGGCAATATAGTGATAATGTGGGGAGAGAGAAATAAGGAAACCACAAGTTTGGAAGATGGGACCCAGCAAACCGAGAGAGAGAGGGAGGGCTAGCGGCTGCCACTGCGGAACCCGTTTTTGTCCAACCACCCCCCAACTGTCCAAAAATAGGTCCTGAGGGTTCCAAGAAAAGCCCTGCGGTCGCCCCCTGGAATGTGGTCGTTGGTGTCCCAAATGACCGTACTTTAGCTGAGTTCTCTCTCTCTCTGGTCGACTGTAGATTTACTTTATTATTCCTGGAAGAGCATATATTATGACATATATATAATTGTATTGTTTCTCCTACTTTTATATATTCTTATACTACATATAAGTTATATATAATACTTATATAGTTCCCGCTTGAATTCTTGGTGGTGCTGCTTAAAGAAGTTATGGAACAAGGCTGCTGTAATTCACAGATATGTGTTGTTGCAGAAGCGGCTCCAGGCATTGAAGGAGCCGTTCCTACAGCTGGGAGCCGCCGGGGCTCTGCTGGTGTTGGTTCGAGTCCAGCTGATGGGGTTCAGGGCTCCAGACTTCGCCCCGGCAGACAATCCAGCCGCGGACTGCGACAGTTTGTTGACACGGACTCTGACCTTCCTCTATCTCCCGGCCTTCAACGTCTGGCTGCTGCTGTGTCCGCGCGTCCTCAGCTTCGACTGGTCCATGGGCGCGGTCCCGCTGCTTGCGTCCCCGCTGGACCCCCGCAACCTCGCCTCCCTAGCTCTCTACCTCTCCCTAGCAGTCCTGCTCAGGAAATCTGGACTTCCCCTCTTCGCCCTGGGCCTCGCCGTTCTTCCATTCCTGCCGGCCTCCAACCTGCTCTTCTATGTGGGGTTTGTGGTGGCCGAGCGCGTGCTCTACGTCCCCAGCATGGGCTTCTGCCTGCTGGTAGCGCTGGGGGCAGATCGCCTGTGGAACCACCGCCAGAGGTTACGGCCGCTGCTTGCGCTGGCCGGACTGACGGTCTTGGGAGTCCTGGCACTACGCACACTACGGCGTAACCAGGACTGGCGTACCGAGGAGGCCCTCTACCGCTCGGGTATCCCAGTCAACCCAGCCAAAGGTAAGTGTCCCTTCCTCTACCTTTTCCCTCAGGTCTATATGTGGAGTAGGTCGCTAATGCTCCCCTATATTTCAACTCGTGCTCTAATAACGCGGTGATGCCTTATCGATCATTGTTGTCGAACAGGGTGTTTTGGGAATTTTGGCGCAAGACCGATTCATTCAGGCGAGACGAAACTAACCCGCAATGTCCAGTAGGCCAACGCCACCCTCGGAGACTGAACGAGCGAGGATACCCCCGAGACTCGTTCTCCACACGAAGCGCGCCTGCAGCCGGCCGATAGTGGTTTCAGGGGGGACGTAGCCGCGCGGGCACGGCCCACCAACGACAGACCGCGTGTGAAGAGAGAGACCACCTCGCAGCCCCATCTGGAGGGAGGTATGGGAGGCGACGGCGTTCCGGGTAGTAATCGTGCAGCCCAGGACAGTCAGCGACTCTGACGTCCATGAGTTTCTCAGTGGAGAATCCGTCCGGTGCTTCCAGGAGCCCGCACTTTTTTCCGAAGTTGACAGCTACCCCAGAGGCCATGCGGAACTCTTCGAAGATCAGGGGAACGAGCTCAAACTGAGCGTCGTCCCTGATGAAGAGTACGATGTCATTCGCATAGGCGACCACGCTACCACGGCCCAAGATCCTTTCAGGGCGGTGTAGTAGAGGCCCAACTCTGATGCTGAAAAGAAGCGGGAAGGCCCTGGTGTAGACATCTCTGCCCTGGATGGAGGCGTTTGCCTCCCCGTAGAGGACAGCAATCCAGCCGAGGTAGGCAGGCCCAGTTTCTCCAGCAGGGCATACAGGTAGTTCCTTTTCAGACTGTCAAACGCTGACTTCAGGTCCAGAGAGATGGCAGCCAGCGGCATGTCATGTCTAGACCAAGAGACCTTGTCAGACTCTTGCGCAATGTTCCAGGAGGATACCCGTATTGGAACCGCGTACGTCTGACATGAGGTCTGGTAGATGATGACACAGACAGCCCATGATCACGCCGCTGAGAATCTTATAGTCGGTCGTTGGAAGGCTGATTGACTTGAATGCCTTTAGACCCGAACCGCTCACGGCTTCGGTAACAGGATGGTTTTTGATGAGTCTCGAATATGGAGGCAAGATCCCGCGGAGCCGTGAAGATTGCCAAATAACTGAGCGAAGAAATTTTTAAAGGCTTCGGCAAACTCACAGGGTGAACCCATCGCGAAGCCTGGCCGTTTGGCAGGCGGTGGATGACTGCCGCTATCTGGTCGCGGGAGATGTCGGCGAGAAAAAGCTGTTCCCACTCGTCGAATTCCAAGGGGGTCACTTCAGCGAGGAAGTCGGCGATGGCTTCAGCCGAGCTAGGAGCCTGAACGAAGCAACTGCTCAGGCGTTCCATAAGAGCTCCAGTCTCCGCCTCGGGAAATGGTTTGCTCTATCGATGTATCCACCCGGACTCGGCGAGTGACCGTATCTCCAAGTGCGAGTGACCGTATCTCCGCGACCAGATCTGCCTTGATCACGGTCCATTGTTCCCATAACATCAGGGTGAAGAATTTGCTATTTCTTCCGATATTTCATCGATGAACGCTTCCATTCGATCGAAGAACAGGTCTGATCGTAGCAGCTTGCCGATGCATGGAAGTATTTTAGGAGCTGTGTCTCTCCCACGGTGGTCCGAGTAATTCTATAGTTGGTATTGGGTGACGCGGTCGCAGAATCCTGATGGAAGTAGGATTCTGTCCAGACGACGCGCGTCGACCCGGTTTCCGATGGTGGCGACCCCTAGTGTTTTCCAGCGCAGCATCGAAGGTGGCAGCGTCGACTAGGTCGGCTTGGACCAGTAGCTCCGCGAGAGATTCTACTCAATCCGATGCCAGGTCCTTTGGAGATTACTCCAAAATTTGCAGATCACTGAGGGTCCACGCATCTCCTTCACATGCCAATGCTGCGATGGGCTGCTGCCGGTGAACGACGACCCCAGGTGCGAAGACACAGGCAAGGCCTCATTCTACGGTGGTCGTTGAGGGCATAACGACCGAACTGTAGCCGTGGAAGATATCTTCGACGTTGTCCAGGAGCATGACGTTGGTCTCCTGTAAAAAGCATATGTCAACTTAATGTTCCTTCAGAGAAACAGCATTTCTGAAATCTCCGGTGAAGAGCGGCAATGCCGCCCGCATTCAGGGTCGGAATTCGGGAGCTCATTTTTTCTGCTTGGCATAAGTTCTAGCACGCGACAGATTCTTATACAGGGTGCTACCTGGCTCCCTTATAAGAGCCATGAGCCAGGATGTCGATGGCTTTCTTCTGCTTATTGTTGTATTTGGCAAGAAGCTTGTCCATTTTGTAATTATAGGTAAAAGCCTGGAGGAGCCTATCTCTATCCAGACCTAAAGGATCTACTTCGGACAACGCCTCTGACGCCTTATCATTTTACACGAATACGTCCATCTGGATCTTGTCATACTGCGGGCTTTCCGGGAAGGAAGGGACTTCTGGGGCGCAGTAGGCACTGCAGATGGAGGAATAATGGGAACTTCCGACTTTTCTCTCATTCTGCTTTGTTACGCTTAATGGAGGCGTAGCGACTGCAGAGAGGAGAAGATGTAAAACTGTCGCAGCCGTATACGGAACTTGGAAAGACAGAGGCCTACTCCAAGCACTCGGGCGCTCAACAGGCCGTTTCTCTGGAACAGCCAGAATGTTGGACTACTCCAGACCGTCGAGATGGTTAATAAACTCTTCACGACGTGCATCCGCCCAGCAAAGATGAGTTTGATGAGGGTCCTCCAGCGCTCCATCAGTTTCTGGGCAATTGAGACCACCTGCTCATAGGATCTGAGCGCTGCGACAAAGTCATCGCTTGTCACAAAGAACGAAAAGTTGCAGAGCGGAATCGGCTCCGCTCTGTTCCTCAAGGGGAAGGATCAGAGGGTGGCGTCGTCAATGTTCAGCCTGTCGGCATGCTGCACGCTGGAGAGGCCGATCAGGATTTGCCCCTCCAGCTGGTACACCGTAGCTTTGCCCAGTTTTGCCTCCAGCACCAGATAGTGCTGGACCTGGCGCTAAAATCTGGGCAGAATCCCAGGTAGACACACTGGTCTAACTTGCTGGCTGCCGACTTGGCTCGGAAGTCCGCCTGCTTCTGCCTTGTGCTGGTACATTCTTGTACTCTGGGCTTGGCAGAAGGGGGTTGTTTACCACCCTTTTTTTTGTGTGTGTGTGTGTTTGGGACCTTTGTCAGGACACAGCCCCTCATGTTCTTCCGGCTTACAGCCTCAGTGTCGGAAGATCTTTTCAGGCTTGTGCCGACCTTGGAGAATCCGGCATTGTCTTCATCCATTGGGAGTTGTTTGTCCTGGTCGACAATCTCGGTCCAGCTGGTTGAACGTTTGCCTGTTCCAGGCCGGGTGGTTTGGCTTCCCCATCAGATGCCGCAGTGGCCTGAGGGATGGCGATTGGCTCTCAGCCAAGGCCATTTGGTGGGGAATCCTCCATTAAGGAGAGAGTCGGATATTTCTTATTTACTTTAAAACAACGCGCTCGCAATTCTTAACTACAAAGTTTCCATGCCTCCAATCAATACCAGATTTGAACTCTGCGGTCAAAACTCGATCTTTCTCTTTACACCGCATAGCAACTTCTTACTGAGCGGCTAAACTCCAACAGGCAGCAGCTCTACAAGATCAGTGAACACTAGCTAGGACAATGTACTGTAGATACCTGTGTTTCTGTACATACCAGCGCTGCTATGGCGTGAATGAGGTGTTTGGATCATGGCGTATGTGTGCAGCTTATGGCAATCTGGGCCATATCCTCAGCACCCAGGGGAAAGCTGCAGAAGCTGAGTGGGCCTACAGGCGAGCTCTGGCATACAGGCACAACATGGCGGACGTCCACTACAACCTGTGAGTAGTTCTCTACTTCAACTCAGCTGAGTTCCCAATAAGCGTAAGTCCCTCTGAGGTGTGTCAAGTACTCAGAAGTTGAAAGAATAGGATGTCCCGCTATATAGGCACCCGTGTTCTAAATATGTTTACGATACACAGAGCTTCTCTATCAATCCACAACTTTGTATAAATATTATGTTGTATATCAACTCTCTCTTCTACACTCATGGACAATACTTAAAGAAGTGGAAAGTCTTTGATATAGCCGGTCGTCTGTTTGTTTGAAGGATACGGAGGCAATTTTGTTCACACTTGGTTATCTCGTGTGTCTTACACTTGGTTATCTCGTGTGTCTTCAATAAAGGTCACTGTAATATCTTTCCGAGTTATTGTCCCGATATACATGTTAAATGGTACAACTCCCTTAAGTTTTGTCCATGAGTGTATTGTAGTGTACACCCCATATATATATGTGGCAATATAGTGATAATAATGTGGGGAGAGAGAAATAAGGAAACCACAAGTTTGGAAAAGGAATTCCAGGCAACCAGCGAGAGAGAGGTAGCGCGAGGGTAAGTTACCGCTGAACGACCGTTTGTGTCGCACACCACCCCCCGACTGTCCAAAAATAGTTCTGAGGTTCTACGAAAATGGCGCCCTTGGAATGTGACTGATATATCAAGTGACCGGCCTTTACATCCTCCTCCCTACGTCTCTCTCTGGTCGACTGTAGATTTACTTTATTATTCCTGGAAGGGTAATATTATGACATATATGTAATATATCCAAAGTTATTACACTGCAATATTTGATGTATTACACTGTTGTAGAATCCTGTCGACTTAACCGTTCTGTGACAATATCGTTGCGGAATTTCTTGTTGTTCGATGAGAATGGTGAGATTTGGTTGAAGCGCAGTCGTTTGAGTGGAAGTTTAAGCATACAGTTAGGAATAATCAGGACACGTGATGGGGTTTGAAAATAAAAGGCAACTGGGTTGGAGGAAAGAAAGCTTGAGAAGAGCGGAGCGGGTTTTGATTGTTAATTATCTGATCACATGGCGGTGATTGAACTTAGCTGTGGGATGAGCAGAGGGAGAGAGGTCTAGAGCAGATGTCACCTTGTTGGAAGCGAAATCACTACTGTAGGTGTTGTTCCTATGCGAGCGAAAACGTTACTGACAATTCTTACTTCTCGATTTAACACCACGAGTCGTCTTCCTTCCCATTGGTCGAAGGATGGGACGTGCCCGTTTTTCTATTGGTTGACCTACTTAGTTGTTGCTTCCTAATTGGACCGGCGGCTTTCTTTGGTGTTAGTTACGCCCGGCCTGGTCAGGAAGTATCGGGTGTTAGTTCGACTCTATTTACTTCCGCGGCTATCAAATACGTCCGGTCCTGTCCGGAAATATTGGGCGTCTCTCTACTAATATAACTTCTGCGGATACCAGATACGTCCGGGCTTGCCAGGAAGTATTGACTGTACAAGTTATTTATACTTGTGCCCGCTTTTAGCCTGCTTCCTATGTCTTGTTGCCACTTTCTTTCCTCCAGTTACCTTATTCTTTATTAAATCTTTGAAAATCATACATTGTACATGCATAGTGGGTCGGGGGGCATACAATTATATACAATTATGACAGATGCGCCCCCTACATGTGAAGAATTCAAGAAGGGGTTAGCCTGAGAGAATTCTGTAAAGTGAAAAATAATTTTGTGGGAAAATTAGTTGTGGGTATTGAGAGGTTATATACAAGCATTGGTGGTGATATAAGAAGTAAATTAGAATGGTGTTGATGATATAGGTTGAGTATAATTAATAGAAATCAAAAAAAATTTTAATTGTAAGAAATCAAAATGAATGCTATGGTACATAGTGGATTAAAAAGAAAAGAAAATGCGCCTAACTAATTTCTACTCGAAATTGGAGATAACAACGAGGGAGTTCTATTAGGGCTTTTGAGAAATCAAAAAATAAAAATGAAAAGTTGGAAGAAATCAAAGTAAATGCTTGGTTGCATGTTGGAAAAAAAAATGCTTTGATGCATGGTGAAAAAAAAAGGAAAAATGCCTAACCATATTCTTGCTCGAAATTGGGAATGGAAATCGAGGGATTTTTATTAGGTCTTTTGAGAAGTTAAAAAATAAAAATAAAGGTTGGAAGAAATCAAAGTGAATGTTTGATGCATGGTAAAAAAAAGGAAAAATGCCTAACCATATTCTTGCTCGAAATTGGGAATGGAAATCGAGGGATTTTTATTAGGTCTTTTGAGAAATCAAAAAATAAAATAAAAATAAAAGTTGGAAGAAATCAAAGTGAATGCTTGATGCATGGTGAAAAAAAAAAGGAAAAATGCCTAACTAATTTTTGCTCGAATTTTGGGAAAAGAAACGAGGAAATTTCATAAGGTGTTTTGAAGAAATCAAAGTAAAATAAAATGTTGGAAGAAATAAAAAAAAAATAATATAAAAGTTGGAAGACATCAAAGTAAATGTTTGGTTGCATGGTGAGAAAAAGGAAAAATGTTTTGTTGCATGGTGGAAAAAGAAATAAAAAAAAAGAATGTTTTTGTAAATCAAAATAAAATATAATATCCAATTTTAAAAGAAAACCAATGAGTTCTCGTTGATTTGAAATTATGATAATATAAACTAATTGGTAAAAAAAATGATAATTAATGATTAAAAGTGATAATAAGTTGAATAAATTGATAAATTGATTATATATTTAAATTTTAATTGAGAGAAAATAATGAAAATGATTAATATGAAAAATAAGGTGTATTGGTTTGAACCCTTTTGTATATCTACATGCCCTATAAATGTTTTAATTGCTCAATTATGCCCTATAAATTTTTTGTCTTTGTGTGTGTTGTGGAAAATGTTAGAAGTCTGTTGTGTAAGAAATGTGTGTGCGTGTACCTTGTTTGATTTTCGAATGACAGTCGATTTGATTGACATTGTAAAAGTCGATGCGCAGGCTTGAATTGGAATCCAAAATCGGTGGCATAGAGAGGTTCCCAGTTGACCTCAATTTAGCTGCTGGTCGAGGGATGGTAATTAGAAACCGGACATGGAACGTGGGGGCAGCAAGACTTCCTCTCTATTTGCACGTAATTGGATCCGGAAGTGGGGGAACTACGTTTCCTGTCCGCCTAATTGATTTTGTGTGCTATTTGCATCTTGTTTTTGGAGTGTGACTTCTCCGACATTGGTTGGTCATCTTTCAGTTACTTCTATCTCCTCGGAGTTTATTTAGATTTTCTGCAAAAATGGTTCCTAAAATTATGAGAAGTTTTATAAATGCTTGTCCACAATGAAAAATTGCTTGTCCAAAATTAAAAACTGCCTCTTGTAGTTCGAAAATTTTGTGAGGGGCCATGATATAAATGGACAAATAACTAAGAAATAAAATTGGGATACATTTGTATGGTAGAACTAACAAACAAAGGATGAAAATCATATGAAAGATAGGGTATTGCCCCATGTTCTTCCATATTTTTGTAAATGGGGACTCTGAAATATTTGTTTGAACCTTATTAATTGTAGAATTTAAATGATTGGTAGGTTCGCAGTTCTCTTGTTTGATCGTTAATGGTTTTATTAGCGATATGTCGGCGGTAATTGATTTAAGTTGAGATGTGTGATCGTTTCTCTGACGTGGGTGGTGTAATTTTGGCATTGTTTGTGTTGTGTGTACGCTGTGCTTTATGTACGAATTTTGTTTTGGGGCCTGTGTCGGTATTTTTACGTGAAGGTTGGTCGGATTCATTGATTCTTCTAGCGAATCGGCAGGTGGGGCAGGTTTTTACCTGTTTTGCGATGTCTTGTGTCATGTTCTGCCAATAATATTGTGACGAGATGAGTCTCGTCATCTTGGAGATGTTTGGGTGGTGGTGTTGTGTGTGTACGGACTTAAGAAGTCTGGTTGTAAGTGAACTTGGGACTATAGTTTTAAGTACTCCTTTTCGGGAGACGGTGCGCAGTTTATTGTGATCCATAGTCACGCGAGATTTTCCCGGTGGAGAAGACTGTTGGCTCTTTATGAGTGGCGCATCTAGAAAGCCACAAAATGGGATACGAGTTACAACGCCCGTTTCATATTGTTGTACTCCATTTATGCTACGGACCTCATATTCGTATCTTGACAGTCTTAACCTCCATCGAAACAATCTGCCTGACGGGGCTTTGATCTCTTTCAACCACTGCAATGCAGGATGGTCAGAAAGTATTGTAAACTTTCTGCCCATTAGACAGGTGCGGAAGTTATCCACACTTTCCACAATGGCTAGGCATTGTAGTTCCAAGTCTGAATAATTTCGCTCGTGACCACGCAGAGAGCGGCTGAAATGTTGAACTGGGTACGTCTTCCCATCAGGGTAGACTTGTTTAAGAATGCCTGCAATGCCGAATGTTGAGGTGTTACAGTACACCTGGCCTGGCAGACCTTCTTGGTAAAGGTATAATGTGGGGTGTGTGGTAAGGCTTTCTTTCAGGTTAGTGAACGCTTTCTGGCATTCGTCACTCCAGATCCACACGACATCCCTTTTTAGAAGGTTGACAAGTGGCGTCCGCAAGCGGGCGTGGTCCGGAATGAACTCTTTATAGGCGTTCACAGCTTTTAGGAAAGATCGCAATGTTTTTCGATTGTGTGGTTGTTTGGTGGCGTGAATTTTTTCTATGTTTTGTGTAGACGGGATGATTGTATTATTCTTAACGGTTGTGCATGCGCTTGTTTGTTGTTGTTGTCTTTTGGCGCGCGTGTTGCGTTTGTTGTGCGGGTTGTGCGTGCTTGTTGCGTGGTGACGTATGGGTGCGTGTATGTTGTGAGGTACATTTGCGTGCTTATGGCGTGGCGACGTATGGTCATGTATGGATTTTGTGTGGTAAGTGGGTGAGTTGTGTCGGTGTACGGACACTTTTTTGGGCATTATTGGAATTGTAGGTTGAAGTCGTGGTGGCTTTATATGTTGTGGGCATGAAAAGTTGCGTGGTGTGAGATTAGAATGGTGGCATGTAAATATTTGAGGTTTGGGCAATGAATGCAGGCAAGGGTTTCCATGTGTGAAAGCTTTGTGTGCTGTACGAGTCCTTTGGGACAGGTTTTGGTCTAGCCCGTGCTTGCATTCATTTGGTACATGTTTAGATACATGGTTAAAGGGGTAGGTAGGGTTAGATAAGAGTTCAAAGTCAATTCTTGACGCCATAGGGGGGGGTGCCTACCTTAGTCTCGAAAAGTCTGCTCGGCTGGGGTGTCTCTGGCTTGACTTGGTTGTTGTGGACTCGGGACTGGTGATTTTGGGACTGCTTGCACCGTCCGCGAAGTGGAAGTGAAGTCCGGTACTGGAATGTCGTTTCGGGATCGTTTGCACTGTCCCGGTTTGTGCGGATTACTTTCAAGTGCGGGGTACGGGTACGGCATGGCGGTGGATGACTCCTCGGTGGTCGGTGTCCGGTCTCGGTGACACTTGCCTGGGGTGGTGGCACGTGCGTTGGCTGCCGCGCTCATCTCGCCTTTCGGTCGGCGGGGGGTGTGGGCTGCTCCGGGGGTGGCGCTACGGAACGTCGTTTGTAGTTGAGTGGACCTTGCTCCTTGAAGTGCGGCGGTCAGCTGCAAAATTATTGTCGCCAGGGTGTGTTTTGTCGCTTCGCTCGTTGCCAGTTTCTTCCCTCTTTCTTTCGTAGGGTTGTCCGTTTTTACGCTTATTAAATCCTGATTAAATTCCATCTCTTTATCCTGTCGACTTTATGTAATATATCCAAAGTTATTACACTGCAATATTTGATGTATTACACTGTTGTAGAATCCTGTCGACTTAACCGTTCTGTGACAATATCGTTGCGGAATTTCTTGTTGTTCGATGAGAATGGTGAGATTTGGTTGAAGCGCAGTCGTTTGAGTGGAAGTTTAAGCATACAGTTAGGAATAATCAGGACACGTGATGGGGTTTGAAAATAAAAGGCAACTGGGTTGGAGGAAAGAAAGCTTGAGAAGAGCGGAGCGGGTTTTGATTGTTAATTATCTGATCACATGGCGGTGATTGAACTTAGCTGTGGGATGAGCAGAGGGAGAGAGGTCTAGAGCAGATGTCACCTTGTTGGAAGCGAAATCACTACTGTAGGTGTTGTTCCTATGCGAGCGAAAACGTTACTGACAATTCTTACTTCTCGATTTAACACCACGAGTCGTCTTCCTTCCCATTGGTCGAAGGATGGGACGTGCCGTTTTTCTATTGGTTGACCTACTTAGTTGTTGCTTCCTAATTGGACCGGCGGCTTTCTTTGGTGTTAGTTACGCCCGGCCTGGTCAGGAAGTATCGGGTGTTAGTTCGACTCTATTTACTTCCGCGGCTATCAAATACGTCCGGTCCTGTCCGGAAATATTGGGCGTCTCTCTACTAATATAACTTCTGCGGATACCAGATACGTCCGGGCTTGCCAGGAAGTATTGACTGTACAAGTTATTTATACTTGTGCCCGCTTTTAGCCTGCTTCCTATGTCTTGTTGCCACTTTCTTTCCTCCAGTTACCTTATTCTTTATTAAATCTTTGAAAATCATACATTGTACATGCATAGTGGGTCGGGGGGCATACAATTATATACAATTATGACATATATATATATATATATTGAATACCACACAACAATATTATAAAAGATCGCATGTAGATGGTAGCACTGTATGAAGCAACTGGTACAAATCGGCAATGTTGGTTTTTTAAGTCATTTTATCAAGAGTTTCATTAGTAGAGGAATATGTCTCCCTATCAGGGATATGTTACCCTATAGATCTGACCCATGTTCCAAATAAGAAACCATTGTCCCCCACATAGAGACAGGGGAGCACCAACCTGTGACCCAGCTAACGTTATCAAGGGACCACCGTCCTATGTCAGGATGGATTAGGTTTTCACCTTCCACAACGTATTACAAGAATGCGAACCGAACGTATGTGGAAATTAATACACTTTTTTACACTAGTTTGTGTGTTTAAATGTATTATGCAAAGTTTTGAAATCACTGGAGAGCAGCATTAAAAATATTGAGAGGGCCTGGTTTAACACAGTGGTGAACCCTCCCAGCAGTTTCGCTAAAAAAAAGCAGGTTTATATATCTATATGCTGATACGCTATATCCACTCATGGATAAAACTTAATGAAGTTGTACCTTTTATCATGTATATCGGGACAATAACTCTGAAATATATTACAGTGACCTTTATTGAAGGCAAACGAGATAACCAAGTGTGAACAAAATTGCCTCCTTCAAAAAAAAGAAAACGGACGACCGGCGATATTAAAGACTTTTCACTTCCTTAAGTTTTGTCTAATGAGTGTAATCAGGTAGAAATTGTTCTCACTACTGACTCATAATAGCGCGCTTATGTGATGTCTTAGCCAATGATATATCAGCGAGCTCCAGCCAATCAGGTTTAAGATTGAATTCTATCTGAGTCATGCCAAAGCGGAAGTCCATCTGGACCTGACGCGATGTAAAATGGCCCCTATACAGACAGGAAGTTGTAATCCATTTAGCGTTACCCAGGGTGCACCACGTGGAGGCGGATTACACTACACCCCGAAAGAGGAAGAGGTCGTCTTGACGTCCCCTCCGCGAGGGGGACTAAACAGGTGACAAAACAAAGGGCCGACACGACAACGCGGTGTCCGTCAAATAAAGCCGTTACCCATGCGGCAGAATTTGGCGGACGACGTTGAAGGCGGCCCTAAGTTCTGAGCCTGGAGTCAACCCAACGTGGAGCGGACGCCAACGACCAGATCCCCTTTCGGGTAAACTACTAGGATCGGGTTTGTCTTATATACCCGGCAATGGACGGGGGTGGGAGTGAACGGGTAGTTTGGGGGGAACAACACAATTTCTCCAAGTTGGGAGGCGGACTTACCTTTCTTGGTGCGGGAATAGTCGTCATTGATAATGCACAGCTTCATTTGCATAGCAGATAAAATTATGCAAATTGTCGCGCTAAGCTCGCCATCTATCGTTGGAAATTACAACTATTTTTGAGGTTGGCGGTGGCGCTGAGTGATTATTTTGAAACATTTAGTGGCGCGCGCATATGCAAATTTTATCTTTATTAATTGAAGGTCGTGTTTACATATAGAAGCAAATTTTGAGAAGATACCCAGGTAGGTTTGTATCTCGATATTGTGTTTTATGTCTAATTTCGTTGTTCGTTTTAGAGAAAATATATTTTTAAACCTCTAAATAACTAACTTATTAGACGCCAATATGTAAACTTTTAATAAGGATGCAATTTTGTTTTAAATGTTGAATAGCTCAAATAGATTTGAATCAATATACATCGCGATATGTTTTATCTTATAATATCTTCTTTTTTTTTTAATGTTAATCTTTATAATGTAAGACTTAGCTTTTTTTTTCAATGTTACTTATAATTAACACAGGAAAGCTTCTAAGTATAACAATAGAAACTTTATTATTTTTAAAATAGACTTAGCGCAAAACAAAAATATCGCCGAGAAATTTTTAGTTTTCAAAAAAAATGTCATGTATCTCTTTTGCCTCAGTGTGACAGACATTGTAGTTGCATGTTTCGATGAAGCGTTAAAATTGTATAGGATATCCTCGAGCTCTCTTATGGGAACTAGTATGGTATGTATGACCCTCTAATCTATGTGAGATTACAGCTATGTGCGGTAGATGTTAGTTATTTATTTTGACAGGAATGTTCCACTTTAGTTATAAGACTCGTACATCAGAGTTAAGACAACGATAATCTCTCTATAGAAGAAGATTCCAGATCTCACTTATCTTGAAAACAAAGAGAATGTCGCACAAGGTGGCGTAATACCCGGACGTAAGATGAACAAATTGGCCAAAACTGCCAGTTCATCAAGAAAGCTCTGATACCTCTCCAAGATACCAACTTGTGATGGCCACAATGATGTGTAAATATTGTCATTTATTTACTTTTCTCTCATTGGTTGAATAAATTTGTCTCTCCTCATCCATAGAAGAAGTCGCGGGGAGAAGAGCTTCTCTCTATAGAAATATACTAGCCGAATGACCCGGGCAACGCCCGTGTTTTACCCGATTGAATGTTTTGATTCAAATGCTATTTGTTACAATTATAATTTGGCGCCTTAAATAATTGCATATGTTAGTTAATAACTATAGCCTATGTGCTTTATCTGTCTATGTACTGTTGGCTTCCGTAGGCGTCTCTTACTGGGAAAAAGAAAGAGAGGATTCCATTTGGTTATTATCTAATATATGCATTTATTTAGGGAGCGACCCGCTCCAACACAATAGTTACAAAGACGAAAAAGCGAGTGGGGGGGGGCATGATGGGGGGGGCAAAGGTGGCGTGACCGTAGACAACCAATAGGAGGGCGCCATTATAAAAAAAAAAAAAGCAAACGGTGACAGAGATGAAAACTGATGACTGATTGATTAGGAGATGAGGAATGACGTTCGTAACTGTATATAGAATAGAAATATATATTCTCCCCGACCTGTGTTTCTATAGGCATCAGAATTAAGACAACGATAATCTCTCTATTCCCTATAGAAGGCTAAACACAAGGAGAAGAGCACCTTTATAGAGAAATCTATTCTCCCCGACCTGTGTTTTCTACTTCTATAGCGCATCAGGCACCGTTCAGAAAACCTGTATACCAATCCAAAATGGCCAGTTAGAACAACTGTACAATGTTGTTGAGCTGACACTGAGGTGTGTGACAGCGGCAACCTGCTCCAGGAGGAAGGCAGGCTGGAGGAAGCTCTGCAGTGCTACCTGGCCGCCGTCAGCTTCAGGCCGCGACTGTCGAGTGAGTGGTTGGTGACACCCGATGACAGCAGTGGTGACAGTTGTCCTCACAGTGGCTTACCTCAACATGGGAGTGGTCCTGGGCTCCTTGGGACGTCGGACTGATGCTATCGAGGTATGTGACATCTTTTTTACCATCACTCTCTTATGTCACACTTGGCGTTATATAATATATATACCTGTTATATAACTACATACACTCATGGACAAAACTTAAGGAAGTTGTACCTTTTACCATGTATATCGGGACAATAACTCTGAAAGATATTACAGTGACCTTTATTGAAGAAACACGAGATAATCAAGTGTGAACAACCTCTATCTCCTTTTAAAAAAGGATACCGGCGACATCAAAGAATTTCCACTTCTTCAAGTTTTATCCATGAGTGTATGTCGTCATTACATGATCCAAATATTGACATTTCTCCAGAAAATTTAATGAGTACACATTCGGTTCCTATTTTTATATTAAGACCTCAGTAAATATTATTAAAAGTTTTTATTTATCTTGCTTTTCCATGTCTGTCCGTCCACAAATCACACACACACACTTGTAATCAATTCTTAATATACTTTCAGAGCACGTAGAAGTATGTAATGTTGTACACTTGCTCGAACCTGATGACAATGCAAGTTGGAAAACATAAAACCTCGCTAATCAGTTACGTCATAATAAATCACATTAAAATCGAAACTAACGATTGATCGTCACCTCTACTTTCATTTGTACACATATAAATCTAATTGTTTGATGATGGCAGCAACTAAAATAGTTATTTCTTTTTCTAGTACATTTTATAAAAAGTTTTTAAAGGTATTTTTTGTTTATTAATTGATAAGTCACAAGTTGGATTATAAACACAAGGTAATAAGACAAAATCCAAATAAATAAATAGTGTGTGACATTTCGGTAATAACGCTGTTACCGAAACGTCACATATTATTTATTTATTTGGATTTGGTCTTATTACCTTGTGTTTGTTTATTAATTGTGCTTTATCTGTTCAAGAGAGTTTCGGAAATCTTTTAAAGAGCCACATTTTGATTTTTTTTTTTTAACCTATCTTAAAGATTGTCAATGTCTTCTATTTCAACTCCGTAAAACAAAATTGATTTCGCATATCAATTTTACTAGCCTTTTTGTCAGACTTATCTGTATTACAATAAAGCGGTATTTCCATTTCAGGAATGTTTTATTTATTCACCTGTTCAATTCGGCTATGCATTTCTAAATTCCAGGTTTCACTTTGTTCGTTTATAAGGATACCTAGATATTTGAAGTTGTCAATTCTTGGTTCAATTTTGGGTTGTCAGGATTAATAGGGATGTCACTTGAGTTCTTGTTGTAATCTTCTTGTTTTTGTCTCTTTTTTTTTTTGTTTGTTTATTTTGTGGGCTAAAAAAATCCTTGACGTGATAATTGCATAATCTTATCAGAATAATTAAAAAAAAAACAACTAGGTCACCCACAAACTCCTGGAGCGTATCCATAGATCACCAACTACCAGTATTAAATAATCGGTGGATGAGAGGGTAACACTCTCGATTCCCGATATAAGTCGGTGGATGAGAGGGTAACACGCTCGATTCCCGATATAAGTCGGTGGATGAGAGGGTAACACGCTCGATTCCCGATATAAGTCGGTGGATGAGAGGGTAACACGCTCGATTTCCGATATAAGTCGGTGGATGAGAGGGTAACACGCTCGATTCCCGACAGTCATGAACCGGGATTGAATCCCGCGTTAAAATGTGTTTAATATGTGAATAACCTTCACATATTATTCACTGTTTCAATTATCATGAATTAGGTTGCTCTTGCTGAGCGGTACCTATTTATGTGATTTGAACCAGTCAGTCAGTACCCGTATTAAAAAAAAAAACGAATTAAACACTATATAAGAAATGTACCAAAAGAGGCACCTCTCCCTTTAAAAATACATTAAAACAATGTACTTTGGTTCCTCAACATCCCAGTACTGAATGTTATGGTAGTGAAAAATGAGCCACAAAACCAGTTTTGCCAAATTCAGACAAAAGTCAACCTGTATGTTTAAGTTAATAAGGAAATTTTTGTTATATAGTATTTATATTCAAGAGATGATTGAAAGAGAGTACAAAGTAATATATTTAAAATAGCCAAAATACCAATTTATATTGTACATAGAGTGTAGAAATAATAATACTAAAAAAAATACACACAATAATCCATCGCGGGCATCAAAAAAATGTTTTTTTTTTTTTTTTTGGTTTCTTCAAATCAATCGAGAAATTCGATTGGAAAAAGAGAAAAGAATTTCAATCACCAAGCAGCCGACTGTTGCTGCAGGTAAGGTTGATGGATGAAAACTTGCCATCCTGCTTGCCAGTAGGCTGTAACTTTGCTGTAAGGATGGCTACCTGCTTATAGGACTTCTGGACCTGGGTGGTGACCTCGGATGTTGCTGCAGGCATTGAGGAAGTGTGCTGGACTCGACGGCAGCGGACTCAAGGACCCGCGGCTGCACGAGAGCACTCGGATCTCTGCCTTGCTCCATCTGGGACGCAGCCTAGCTGAGGAAGAGCGCTACCAGGTCCGAGGAAGTCTCGAGTGAAAAGCTCAGGTTTACCGACGTCGTGGCTGTGGCAGGAGGCCATCGAGGTATACCTGGCGGCAGTTAAAAGACTCCCGGACCATTACAAGCAGCCGCAAGCTCTGTACAACATGCTGGGTAAGTATCACACACACATTGTGTTTACTTTGTGAACCAGTCGTGGTAGTTTTGTGGTAAGAATACACAGGAGACAGAGGCAAAAACCCATAAGGGGTAGATCAGTGAGGAAAAAAAGATAAATTCTGAAGACCACTCTTGGAACAACTGGTGTCGAAACCACCTCAGTGCGAACTGTCTCTTTATCATCACATCCAGCTGCTTTTAAACCGCTTTGAATAATCCCCAGAGGAGAGGAGGGAAGGCTGGACATCTGGTGACCAAGGGAGTTGTTTTGACCCGGTTATTTTATCTTCTCTTTCTTTATGCTCCAACAGAGCACATTTTATTTATATATATTATAACACATATATGGGCTCAGGTATGTCTCTGGTCGTACGCGCTTATGGGACGTCATTTCTTACGGCGCCTCACCCATGCAAGGTTGACGACATTACATTCATGGACAAAACTCAAGGAAGTTTTACCTTTTAGCATTAATATCTGGATTCAGACAATAACTCTTAAAGATAGTTGATACACAGTGACCGTTTTTTAAGACAAACGAGATAACCAAGTGTGAACAAAATTGTCTCCGTCTCCTTAAGTTTTGTCCATAGATGTAGATCTGTCAACTAGTATAGAGAGAGCTATAGGAAAACTGCGATTGTAGTTGGGTGTCTTTATCCAACCTTTTCTACTGGATGGTGAGTGTTTATACATTGGTCTCTATAACATTACCAAGATTTTCCGAATTGTAATAGGAGAGTGTATCGTCAAGAACACTCAGCAAATGACAATGTGTATTATTAAAGACACACGAGATAACCAAGTGTGAACAAAATTCCCTCTGTAATCTTTAAAAATAAAAATAGACGACCGGTGACATCAAACACTTTCCACTTCCTTATGTTTTTGTCCATGAGTGTATATCAAAGTTGCACTATTTATTCCGACAAGTTTGCTATCTGAAATATTCAGTTGTATGATCAATAGGTGCTTGTTTTATTGAGTTATGTTGTTCTAAAGGTAGTGTCACTATCAGACATACATGTATGTCCCCAGGTGAAGCCTACTCTCGCCTGAAGCGGTTCACAGACGCCGAGTACTGGTACCGGGAGTCTCTCGGGCCAAGCCGGACCACGTCCCAGCCTTGTTGACCTATGCCAAACTGCTGTCCAAATGGGTGAGTCCTTCACACCGTGCCCTGATACTCTAGAGCACACTTTACTCTCCTTGGTATTCAAGTAAAGTAAGTTAGAAGGACGTAACCAATTTAACATTACATATTATTTATTATTAATAGTAATTATATGAAACAAATCTTGGTATATATGTCTACATGAAAACAACAAAAACAATACTTAAACATTATATACATACAAGTTCCTTTTCAAACTCAGACTCATCTATAGCCATTGTTACTCTGTGTAATATTCCAACACTCCTAACACAGAACGCCAACCGTTGTTTAAGAAGGAAATACAGTAGAACATCTATCTTATATCGTAAATATTGAGGCTGCCTGGCCGGCATTCATATTTCTTGAAAATGAAGATACTTCGGCCAGTAAATCTTTTTATTACCTCGACGTTTCGACAAAAATCTTTTGACCTCGTCAGGAGCAAACAAAAATTAAACATTCAGCAAGGCGTTAAAAATCTTTCTAAAGTTCCAAGGGCGTTCTCACGCGATATTCAAAATTTTGTACAACATCTAAAGCACGAGTCAAAAATAAATATTTAAATCACAAATCTATCTTATAGATTTTCCCCTGCTTTTACACTTTGATTTAACCAATAAGGAATCAAGGGTTTCTTATTCTCGAGTTTCCAGGCTAACATGTTCTTCAACACGGAGATCTCCGTGTTGAAGCGCGTGTTAGCCCAAAAGCTTGAGAAATGAAAGAAATAAGAAACCCATGATTCTTTATTGATTAAATCAAAGAACATCTATATCTAAAGAACGTTTAAATAAAGTGTCTTTTTAGAGAGAATTGTCCTCCTACCAGTGAGTTGTTAATCATCAAAAATAGTATTTTTTTTGGTGAACGTTAGTGGGAGTGTCCACTCATGGACACACCATACTCATGTAAAACGACGTTATTGCGCTTGTTAAAATAAATGGACTATATTGCCTTTATATAAAAGGGCATACCTGGATCTGTAAAGAAAAAAAAATGTTTTTGACGTGACAACGTCTTAAATTAGGTTGCGGCTGGGAGTCACTTATGAAAAAGTGTAACGCCCGGTAACGTTACGATGAGTCACCGAACGAGAGTGCTGCGCGCGCAGCGCTAGAGAATTAGGCGCATTGAATCGGCGCATGCTTGTCTCTGTCTTTGTCTTTCTCGAACGTTCTTGGCGTTGGAAAAACAAGAAAGCGTCATAATACAAGTTCACACGTGTGGTTAAAGTATCGTCAGCTGGGTCTGTAGTGAAAATGTGGAGTGCTTAGATTCGTCATTTACAACAACTACAACAATAAAGGTAAATAATTGTACACTGATATTTCATTATCGTAAACTATGATTGATTGATTAATTGTTAGATTGACACAAAAGTTGAGAAACTGAGTTTATAGGTTATGTCATACTATTGATAAATGTTGATAGTGTTAAGTAAATTATTAGTTTAAAATTAATTAATTATTATTTTACAAATTTTAAATAGTTTCAAATTTATTTAGCAAAAATTTGAACCTTCGATCTGAATAAATGTTTTGATTTTCGAATTGATTCTTTAAAATTACAAATATTAAGAAAAAGTGGCAGATATAAGAAAACTTTATTTAAACTGTGTTGAGCAAGAATTTTAACATCTAATTTAAGTAAATGTTTTAATTTTCAACTTCATCATTTACAATTACAAATTTTATTTAATTTCAAATTTATTTAGCAAAAATTTGAACCTTCGATCTGAATAAGTGTTTTGATTTTCAAATATCATCGGCATCTACGGCGGAAGTGTTCCAAGTTGCGATTACAGACGTAACTCGTGTCATTAAAACCAAGGGTGACATGTGCATGACTGAAGTTACTTGCTTCGCCGCTAATACTAGCTTCAAGTTTATACTCGGTACTGTATATATTCATCCAGGAGCTAGTATGCAGGATATTGGAATGTTACTATGGCAAGGACTCGGTCCGTACATTCACAACAGCCAGTACGTGCCACCGTTCGTGCAAGTTGATTCTAGTATACCGATTCTTCTGTGTGTTGATTTTAACAAAAACGTAAAGCCTGACAACTCGTTTCTTAATTTCATGAAAAATACGTATAATCTTGATTGCGTATCAAACGTTTCTAAGTCAACTACGTTAAAAGGAACAACTATCGACTTGACTTTCGCAAGACACATTACAGCAGAAACACTTCCTTTCATTTCATATTTCTCCTATCATCGTCCTATCCTCAACAAAATCACTCAAATAGGAATTAGTTAAGTTTACATGTACAATGTTTTAGTAAACAAAATATATTTCTATAGTTAAAATTTGTGCAATTCTTATTTTCATTCAATTCCTTGTTCCTATTGTGCAATTTAATTATATTCATATCAATAAATATTCTACCGTTGTCACGTAAAATCTTCGCCCGTAAAACCGACTTTACAGGCAACCATTGTTTTTTTTCTTTACAGATCCAGGTATGCCCTTTTATATAATCTTAATTAATGGATCGCCTTTTGACTCAAACTATATTGCCTTTGTTAAAAAAAAAAAATTAAGGCTATTGCGTTTTTTAAACTTAAAGATCAAATATATCAACGCAATGTTTTACTCTAAAAAAATACAGTATAACGAACTTTCAATGAACGGATACACCTGCTAGAGGACACCTCTCTACAACAGGACAGTTTTCATCACCAAAATTATTATATTTAACAACTCTCCAGTAAGAGGACACCTCTCTCCCTCTAAAGGACATTTTGGCTCTGTACATAGGTATTGCCCTTTAGAGAGAGGTGTTCGACCGTATTTACAAATAATTATCCAAATTTTCATCATGCATTATTGAACGGAAAACTTTATTATGATGCATTAGCCCGCCATCTGTTATCAAAATTTGAAACTATTTTAGACGTGTATGATTCTTTTTTAAATAAACAATTTCTACTGTCCTTAATGCAATGGAAAAATTAATGGGAAGACCTGATGAGCCAGGACCTCCCATTAATTATTCCATTGCAGTAAGGACAGTAGAAATTGTTTATTTTAAAAAGAATCATACACGTCTAGAATAGTTTTGAAGAAAACTTTATACAAAAAAAAAGAAACATTCTAATTCCCCTTTCAATTTGGTTCTAGAAAGTTTCCCACTGTAATTATTAGAACTGTAAACCCCTCACTAAACACTTTAGACAAGGGGTTGGCAAACTTTTGAGTCGGAAAAGTCAAAAATTACAATTAAAAAAATTTTAAAGTTTTTAAAGAGCCACAAATTAGTTTATTGCCAAAAATAAATAGTACTTGCTTAAATAATATTTGCATATGGAACTATATAAAGAGCTTCACATCCAAAAAGCCGCATGTGGCTCGCTAGCCGCAGTTTGCCGCCGACCCCTGGTCTAGACCATGTAGGTACTGTGTGTGTATACCCTCTCTACTGGAGGTTTAGTTCACCACAGCTATAAGCTAGGCATTATACTTAACTTGATACGTACACATTGTAATGCGATGGTCCAAAAGAAAAACCGATCCTTCTGTACCCGTAGAAGGGCATCTTGCCCAAAAGCTTGTATGATCATTGTCTTATATAATGAAGCTTTTCTCCCCGAGAGATCTGTGTTTCTTCTTCTTAAGCTGATGTCGTCCTATGTCATCAAAATGCACTATGGGAAATAGCCTACTATAAAAAATAAATAAACGACCCTGCCAGTATCTGTATCTGGATTATTCTGTCCGTTATGCCATATGATATCATATGTTAATGGCTGTGGAAATTATCATCCAGATGTGTTGTATATATATTAATTAATTGTTACCACAGAGTGTGTGTAAGCTTACAGGTAAATAGGCGCTAATCGAAATAAAAAGTTCCATTGTTTAATATTAGTTTTCCTTTTATATTTTGATCTCTCTCTTGTAAATCAATAAATATAATGTTTAATTAATAATTATTGGAATCAGTTTCATTAATAATTCTAAGCAAAGTCAACAAGATGCCATCTATCGGTCATCTCTGTAATAAAAAAGACTTCATGTATAGAGAGAAAATACTATGTGTGATGGATAATATAGATATTAAAAGATGGCAGTGCGCCATCTATCGGAATAAATATCAACTAATGGTTGACTCCAGATCAATTAGTAGAGAGAGGGGAGAAAAGGTGACATTATCAACCAACAATTCGTTGTTTTTTAACAATGACTTTTTTCTCACTCTCTCCCTAATATAGGGAAATCATAGATGACGTTATCAACATGTAAGGTTTCAAAATAGAAATGAAATTTTTACTTGTGGTATCGCTTCTTTCTATGCGGACTTTTCACCTGTCACTCGCCACCTTACGCTCTCTCCATAACTGGAAGAGAGAAGTCAGTGAATTAGCCACAATACATGATATTTGGTCAATTCAAGATTCCCAGATTGTGAAGATCTTTGAGCTCTGGTGGCTGGTCAGTGTATGTTACTTCAGTTAAACACGACCTCAAGAGTGTCTATTGAAACGATCCCAATAGAAGTCAGACCGGTGACAGGAGTGTCTATTGAAACGATCCCAATAGAAGTCAGACTGGTGACAGGAGTGTCTATTGAAACGATCCCAATAGAAGTCAGACGGTGACAGGAGTGTCTATTGAAACGATCCCAATAGAAGTCAGACTGGTGACAGGAGTGTCTATTGAAACGATCCCAATAGAAGTCAGACCGGTGACAGGAGTGTCTATTGAAACGATCCCAATAGAAGTCAGACTGGTGACAGGAGTGTCTATTGAAACGATCCCAATAGAAGTCAGACCGGTGACAGGAGTGTCTATTGAAACGATCCCAATAGAAGTCAGACCGGTGACAGGAGTGTCTATTGAAACGATCCCAATAGAAGTCAGACCGGTGACAGGAGTGTCTATTGAAACGATTCCAATAGAAGTCAGACCGGTGACAGGAGTGTCTATTGAAACGATCCAATAGAAGTCAGACTGGTGACAGGAGTGTCTATTGAAACGATCCCAATAGAAGTCAGACCGGTGACAGGAGTGTCTATTGAAACGATCCCAATAGAAGTCAGACCGGTGACAGGAGTGTCTATTGAAACGATCCCAATAGAAGTCAGACCGGTGACAAGAGTGTCTATTGAAACGATCCCAATAGAAGTCAGACTGGTGACAGGAGTGTCTATTGAAACGATCCCAATAGAAGTCAGACCGGTGACAAGAGTGTCTATTGAAACGATCCCAATAGAAGTCAGACCGGTGACAAGAGTGTCTATTGAAACGATCCCAATAGAAGTCAGACCGGTGACAAGAGTGTCTATTGAAACGATCCCAATAGAAGTCAGACCGGTGACAGGAGTGTGTGTGAGAGAGAGAACCAATCAATCAAAATCTGCAGGTTTCCGGAATGTCCCCAAGCTGACTCCACCTGTCAGAATGTAGATAAAGCTGTTATATGGATGGCATCTACTTCTGAGAACCTTCTACATTGGGGATAATCGACCCTGATCTCTCTCCAAGTTATGTCATCAGATCTCCATGTCTGATAGAGACTCGTCACATGGTCACCCAGTTGGACACATCTTTATAACCCCACTCCTTTAAAAAAAGGTCAGTTTCATGAAGGCCACAGTTAATCCTAAATGTATATCTGCCGTTTGATGTTAGGCATCACAATAAATGCTCATTCCTAACATGGACACCATCGGTTCCGATCCTGACATGGGAGTTAGCTATTGTTGCCACTCACTCAGCATTGTTCTGGAGTTTTGGTGGCCTTTTGGATATAATATACTTATGGACAAAACAAGTGTAAAGTCTTTGATGTTCCTGGTTTTCTTTTTTAAACTTGTAAAGTGACTGTTTGTCATTTTGTGAACAAAACATTAAATCATGCTCTTCTATAGGAGCTTATGAACTACACTCATGGACAAAACTTAAGGAAGTAAAAAGTCTTTGATGTCGCAGGTCGTCTTTTTTTGAAAGAGACAAGAGGCAATTTTGTTCACACTTGGTTATCTCGTGCGTCTTCAATAAAGGTCACTGTAATATCTTTCAGTGTTATTGTCTGAATCCCGATATACATGGTAAAAGGTACAACTTCCTTAAGTTTTGTCCTTGAGTGTAGCTCTACCACATTGGCTGTTGGTCCGAGATTGCCTATTCCCACCTAACCTCCATACCTGTGGACCCACCCAGTAAGACTCAGTTCTCCCCCATGGCTCACTTGTACCACGAGAACATACAGCCACCAATGTGATGTGCAGGACAAACCAAGCGAGGCAGAGCAGAGGTTCCTTACAGCACGTAGCCTCGCACCCAATGACTCCGAAGTGTATCATCACTATGGTGAGTTCACCTACATCACTCGCTAAGTGCAATTCTCAACCTGCAACCCCAAAACACATTATTGACTGTATTGACTCATCCATTGATGAGCTCTACTTTTCCCTGGCAGACACCATCAAGTCTCAAGCTTTACAAGCTTGATACCTTAATATGATTGAGTGGAGATAAGAAAGAAGCAGACTCGCTAGGCTTCACAACACTCCGAACCTGTGTCCTCACACTTAACTATAGCAAAAAGTAAATGAACTCTGCATGTATCACCTGAGACATTATTCATTTTATATCGTTACCTTTATAATACCCATCTTCTCTCATAAGCAGCCAATTTTGTCCAAAAGTGATCTACATAGAGAAGAGCTGTCTTACTGTAATAGAAGGACCTCAAAATACACAAATATCAAACACACTGATGATAGTGTAACAATGCTGTCACAGAAACATCACACAATTTTTATTTAATTGGATTTGGTCTTATTACCTTGAGTTAATTAACTCGTGATCATAATTTTTTTTTTAATCTTTTGTAATTCTTCATCACAAAGTGTGCCTACTATTTTAGCTAAGATTCTTATAGTGTAACAACCTAAAATCTCAGCCAAACAACATGTGTCATAGCCATGTTCAACTATATGACTAAGACAATCTTCCTACTTGCTATAGAAGAAACAAGTCGGGGACAAGTGTATATAAACCACCATCATTTTGAACCCGTAGAAGGATGTCTTGCCCTAAATCTTGTAGGATTGTCATCTTATATAAATAAGTTCTTCTCCCAGACTTGTGTTACTCTATGTGGACTAACCAGGGTCCATGACAGGCCAGTTCCTGGCAGAGCAGGCCAGGGTAGGGGAGGCTGCCGACCTCTATGTCCGGGCCGCCCAGCTGGCCCCAGACCACTACGAGGTGATCCTGATGGCGGCCAGCACCTTGAGGGAGGCTGGGAGGAACCTGGAGGCTGAGCGGTACTACCACATGGCCGCTAGACTTAGGCCCCAGGTAGGTGACCACTGTGTACTGTAGATATCTCCATGATGGGTGAAAAGATTCATGTCTCCGTGATGAATTAAATGAGCTGCTATCATTGGTTGGCTATCCATCACATGGAGGTGACAGACTTTGCCTCCCAAACTGTAGTAATGTAGCCTACTGTAGAATGACAAGTGTGTTATATACAGGACACAACTCTAATTTTGTTTTTTAACTTCTTATTGTACTTTGGAAAACCAACATATACCACAGTAGATATGGACCTTGGAAAGATAGCACACACTCTAATCTGTTTTTATTCTTAAATATACAGTAAAACCCCTCTATAGTGAACCCCAATGGGACAGAGCTTTTGGTTCACTATAGCCACGGTTTGGCTATTTTTTTTTACTTTTCCAAATTTTTAGACCGTATAATTAAAGGACAGCCATACACACAAGAAGAGGCTTCCTCTTAATAGTGGTCACTTTGTTTCAATTCCCTTAATTGACCAATTTCCTTACATTAATACTGAATAATAATAGAAATCATTAGATGATAGGTTCTTCTTATCATTAACATACATGTACCTCTATGTCTAATTTAAAAATCAAGACAAATCCTAGGCAAAGTTTTATTAAATATATATTCAAAGATATAAAATGATTTTTAAACATCATTATCACATTATATAATACAATGTTTACTTGGAAAAATGCCTCTAACACCTTGTTGCTTCAAAGCATTCTTCAAGCATTGCACCATTCAAATAAAGTTAGTGTTTTTCTTCCATTTCATTTTCCCACATATTCTTCTAGGTCTAGATTTCGTGTTTTTTTTTTTAAACCTGTCATGCAAAACCTTGCTGACTTTAAAATCACCATAGTTTAGGCATAAAAATAGTTTTTGTTTCATCACGGGACCATTTATTTGATTTTTTTTTTTTTTTTTTTTTTGTCCTAAAACGTACGATCGCGGCAAAAGTTGAGGTTGATTACTCTTTGTAACAATTTTTAATAGCTTTATATTTTATCTTTTATAATAGAAAAGTTCTATTCTCTTATTTTAATATGTTCTTAACATTTTGCCTGTGTTGAAAAGTTCTGAAATGGCCTTTTTTTTTTTTTAAGAAATAACGTTTTTGTTTTTAAAATGCCTTTGTTTTCTTCATTTTGGAAGCCATTTGTATTTTTATATTTCAAATTTAATGGATGCAAATATATTCTATTTAATAAAAAGTATAATGTGTTAAAATTTATACAACATACAGCAAAAATAAAGTGCAAAATTCAAAACAAACAATGCCGCTAAATTTATTGTTTTGAAATCGTGATCCGCGAGATGAAACATGCTCAAAATTTGGTTGCTTTAATTTTTTTTTTTTTAATTACAATTCTAAGTTCGTTATAAGCATAGTATTTTAAATAGATTTTATTATTTTGGGACCGAAAATAGGTTCGTTATAGGGGTAGTTCGTTATTCTAAAAATCGCAAAGTTCGTTATAACGATGGTATTTTCAATGGAATGGAATTGGGAATCGGCGTGGGTTCGTTATAAGGGAAGGTTCGTTATATCCAGGGTTCGTATTAGCGGGGTTTTACTGTATGTCTATTTTTTTTTTTTATAAGTTTATAGAGAATTGTTTTAACAAATGTTCGTTAGACAAACCTTTACTCTGTGGTGAAGCCACATTAAAATATAATTTTAAAATAGAAGATTAAATTTTTAAAATATCGCCAAGTTTTTTTTATAAGGGTATTTTTCTATGTTTATTAGATAATAACTTTAACAAATTCGATTTGAAAACAAAAAATCAGTAATAAAATTATAATTGAAAAATATTCAATTTAAGACCAATGAATTCTATTTTTACAGAGTTTTCTTAAATCGAGAATCGACTGTATAACGTAGTCTTGCATTATTGAACTTATTGGATCCTCGCATTCTAAATTTATGATCCATATCTTTAAATGGAGTAGTAGTTCAAAGTTGGAAACAAAATATTAATAATTAATTTGTATAATAATTTCTTATTTTAAAATAATGTGTGTGTTTTACACAAAGCATAATTAAAAAAAAAACTATATTTTAAATAAAAAATTATATATTTCCATAGACACACGAAAAATAATGGCAATGGTAAAATAGTTGATAATTTCGTCAATAGATGGCGGTGCCACAAACAAATTTTCAAAATATGGTAAAACTTATTTAATTTATTATAATTCAATTAAATTTATAATCAATGTAGAATAAATGAATATTAAATATAACACTAAATATCAAAAAGAAGCAAGATTTATTTAACTACCCAATACATAAAATTATAAGTCGAAGCTGGGTGGGCGCCCAGACCACAGTTAGGCATACTTACCTGGCGTCGGTGTCACGGGGCTCTACAAACCCGTGCCCCCAGGAGAGGCTCAGCCATTGCACAGCGGTTGGGTTGACCCTGGCCACTTTCCCAAACTGGGATAGCTGGGGCGCGTAATTTTTGGTAGTGGGGACTGCGTACGCGCTCTCCCCTTTTATTAAATAAAAAATAGAATTTTAAAATGCTTTCTTTTACCAATGTTAATTAACTTTAGTTTATTTCATTTCAAGCTGTTATTAGAAACTACTGTTAAAATTTTACACAAATAAATTTACTGGCAATGCATTTCTTTTAAATATCATCAAATATTATCTCTACAGACCTTACTGCAATGATATGAGTTATTGAATGAGAGGGCTTGGCTCATCAGTGGTGAACCCTCTCAGCGGTTTCGCCAAATTAATCTCTAGACCGCTCTACTATTGTATTGGACTGGTTTTGTTATATACCCTGCATTTTCTATGGAAGGCAGCTTAGGGGTGTTTAAGGAACTATGGACATAAGCTTATAGGTCTGTAGAGGTACATACATATAATTTCAAGGTATTGCATCGAGCAAAGCTCTTCCGCAAAATATGTTTTCATAACAAATATATATTAGTAAATTAAATTTTATTGCCATCTATCGTTAAAATTTTACACAAATAAATTTACTGGCAATGCGTTTCTTTTAAATATCATCAAATATTATCTCTACAGACCTTACTGCAATGATATGAGTTATTGAATGAGAGGGCTTGGCTCATGTATGTACCTCTACAGACCTATAAGCTTATGTCCATAGTTCCTTAAACACCCCTAAGCTGCCTTCCATAGAAAATGCAGGGTATATAACAAAACCAGTCCAATACAATAGTAGAGCGGTCTAGAGATTAATTTGGCGAAACCGCTGAGAGGGTTCACTACTGATGAGCCAAGCCCTCTCATTCAATAACTTATAACATTGCAGTAAGGTCTGTAGAGATAATATTTGATGATATTTAAAAGAAACGCATTGCCAGTAAATTTATTTGTGTAAAATTTTAACGATAGATGGCAATAAAATTTAAGAAACTACTGTATATTAGAATGTTTGTATGACCTTGTAGAATGGAACCCATAAGACAGCCATCAATGTAGTCTGTCAATATATATTGTTGAGCTGGTGCTGTGTCAAGGATAAACACACATTATCTATAAGGATCTCTGTTCAAATTATCTTTATTTACCTTTGTACATTATGGGGAACAAAGCAAGTAACATCCAACAGGCAACAACAGGAACTTCACTGCTGGCCTTCAGCTGGGTTTCTTCCTTCTTGACTGTTCCATCGGCCCAACTCAGCTATTCTTGGTGGGATGAACACATGTGGTCAAACTGACCCTGCTTGCCACAGCGGCTCTGCTGAAACTTTCTCTCATTGTTGCAACAATATAGTAGGAGAGGTAAACTTGTCCATTCCGTGGCTATAATAAGATCCATTGATGAGCTCTACTCTTCCCTGGCAGACACCATCAAAAATCGCAAGCTTTACAAGCTTGATACCTTAGTGTGATTGAGTGGAGATAAGAAAGAAAGAAGAAGAGTAATCAGTTAGTGGATTCCAGAATACCAAGTGTACTCATCCAATTCCTGACTGTGGTAGTCCCAGCTTTTACCTACATTTTGTACTGTAGTCTTATGGCCAACCTAAGCTCTACCTAGTTTACCAACAGCACCTCTTTCTTGTTCCAACTATCCTCCTGTTGGTGGAAAACACAAAGCAATAAGACCAAAGCCAAATAGTGTGTGATGTTTCAGTAACAGCGTTGTTACCATCATCAGATTGAAGTACTGAATGCTGTTAGCAAAACATCATTTATTTATTTATTTAGATTTGGTCTTATTACCTTGTTTTTTATAATCTATAATCCAAATTGTGTCTTATCATTGTTGGTGGGAATAGTGTGTTAACATTGTTGGTTAGTGTGTTAATAGAACATTCCCTATCTATTTTTTATTGCCACATTAACCTACTATTTGCCCCTCCTCCCTTCTTATTTAAAGGGAGAGAGTATAGTATTATCTATATACAGTGTTGTTTGTTTTGAATGCTTTATTATTTTTTATAAAATTGTAGATTGCATCTGAATTAAAAAGTTTTAAAAAGATAGGAATTGGTTAAAATGTGAAATTAAGATGAATGCTCAATTTTATATTCACATGTGATTCTAGCCAAAGTGAAACATACCTTGATACCAGAAACAACCAGCTTTGATATGGTACAATTCGGATTATAGATTAGAAACAAGACCAAATCCAAATAAATAAGTGTGTCACATTTCGGTAACAGCGTTCAGTACTTTTGTCTGATGATGGTAACAACGCTGTTACCAAATATCAATAAGGTATAATTAGGATTATAGATTAGAATAACAAGGTACCAAGACCAAATCCAAATAAATACATTGGGACGTTTCGGCAACAGCATTTCAGTACTTTTGTCTGAGGATGAAACAAGTCACAGAAACATCACACAGTATTTATTTGGATTTGGTCTTATTACTTTGACTTTATTACCTCATGATCATAGTTTTTTTTTTTATCTTTTGTAATTCTTCATCACAAAGTGTGCCAACTATTTTAACTATGATTCTAACAATGTGATCATGTAACAACCAAAAATCTTAGCCAAGCAGCATGTGTTATAGCCACAGGTTCAACTATATTTAAATGTCCTCTTCTTCCTAATATACAGTAGAACTACCTCTTTGTAATGGACAACACCTAGTTACAGAACCAAAGTGTCCTTTACAGAGAAGTATCCTCCTTCCAGAGAGCTGCTAAATGGCCATTTTGACAAACTGTTGCAATAGTAGGAATTGTCGGATAGCATTGATAGGAAGAGACAAACAGCAATGAATTTCTTTATTCAAGATATATAAGCTTGGCAATCTTTTCTACAACAATTTTCAATAATCTTGTAAAATATTTCCCTTTATTATATGTATAACTAGCCGAATGACCCGGGCAACGCCCGTGTTTTACCCGATTGAATGTTTTGATTCAAATACTATTTGTTACAATTATAAATTGGCGCCTTAAATAAATGCATATATTAGTTAATAACTATAGCCTATGTGCTTTATCTGTCTATGTACTGTTGGCTTCCGTAGGCGTCTCTTACTGGGAAAAGAAAGAGAGGATTCCATTTAGTTATTAACTAATATATGCATTTATTTAAGGAGCGACCCGCTCCAACACAATAGTTACAAAAACAAAAAAGCGAGTGGGGGGGGGCATGATGAAGGGGGGGGGGCAAAGGTGGCGTGATCGTAGCCAACCAATAGGAGAGCGCCATTCCAAAAAAAAAGCAAACGGTGGACTGAGATAAAAAAGAATTGATGACGCTCGTAACTGTATATAGAATTTCTTTCTTTTATAATTTCTTGTATTTGTATTACAGCCTGTTGAAGGATGTTATTATCTGAAAAAGCTTGCCAAGCTTATATCTCTTTAAATAAACTTGTATTTGTTAGCTTTTGTCTCTTTCCTAGCAACTCCAACTTTGCCGGTTCCAGTCAGGATGAAAAAGGAGGAGGGGGAGTAGTAACGAGGTCACTAAAAAACCTGGGCTCAGCTGGCCCAGCTGATTGTACCCTGTAAGGGCTCCTGATCCAGGGAAACAGGATGAACAGTGTCTAAATTCCATGTTAGGAGCGGCTGCACATGACATCTGTTCCTCGTCATATTGGAGCTAAGTCTGCCTGCTACTGAGTAGTGCTCCCAGTCTTAATGACAAATGCATTCTACTTCACCCAGTCATGATGGTTGTTAACTCTACAGGCTTGCTCCCCTAATATGATTGAGCGGAGATAAGAAAGAAGATCTCTTTTTAGCAATGAAAACTATCTTATGTAGTAGAGAGGTGTCCTCTCATGAAGGTATTGTGTATGGATCACACCTACTCAGGTCGGAGATTGGCCTACATTGTTGATGGCATCTAATGAGCATGTGTGATGATTAGCAAAAAATCTCTGAGATTGAAGAGTGTTGAAAATATCTGGTTCTATAGCTTGGTCTTTGTATGTGAATGGAGAATTAATGGACAAAACTTAAGGAAGTTGTACCTTTTATCATGTATATTGGGATTCAGACAATAACTCTAAATGTTATTTGTTACACAATGACCTTTATTGAAGACACACAAGTTAACCAGGTGTGGAAAAAATTGTCTCTGTCTCCTTCAAACAGACGACCATCGACATCAAAGACTTTCCACATCCTTAAGTTTTGTCCATGTATATTCTTAAGTAAGAGAAACCACACTTAACGACCGAGGGGTTTCAGGAAGTGAGCAGCCATCTCAACCTGGGCGCCATGTTACACCTCAACGGCAAGCTGCAGGAAGCTGAAGCCAGCTACCTGGAAGCTCTAAGGCTACGTCCCGGAGACCCCACCACACTGGACAATCTGCACAAACTGCGCCGTTCAGTCCGCAACCGCAGATGACAACCATTTCTTCCAAACCTTCCACAACATCCATCTTTCTTTCTTCTTTTTTTAAAGCCACCTCTCTTCCTTTCTCAGAATCAATGTTCTCGTGAAACAATTTTCTTTTTTCCTTGGAAATAGGATTATAAACATTCATAGACAAAACTTAAGGAAGTTGTACCTTTTACCATGTATATCGGGACAATAACTCTGGAAGATATTTCAGTGACCTTTATTGAAGCCATGACATACCTAGGCATGAACAAAATTGCTTCTGTCTCCTTAAAAAAATAAAATAGACAACCAGTGACATCAAAAACTTTCAACTTCCTTAAGTTTTATCCGTGAATGTATATATTAAAGAAAAATCAATGATTCAATATATGTTTGAAAATGATGTGTCTCTATAAAAAAAAAAAATGATGAAATTTGGATTATAGTTTATTAGAAACAAAAGGTAACAAGACAAAAAAAAAAATCCAAATTAATAAAATCATTAATTTCTTCTTGTTCCCTTTTTTTATTTCTAAAGTCTACATAGTTAAGATTTCAGGCTGATATCCTTTTGACTGATTTGAAACAAAGCAAAATTTTAGATATTAATATAACATACATACACATTGTTTTCAAACCTATATAGATCATTGATTTTTATATAGATTCTCAATTGCTTGATGCATTGCGATTGAAAATTTTGAAAATACAAATACAGTTAAACCTGTCTATAGCGCCCCCTCTAAATAGCGCCCGATTTTAAATACATAGTACGATGCGATTTACATTAAAAGTGATCTGTCTATAGCATCCTATTTTGGTGAGTCCCAAGAGAGGGGGGGGCGCTATATACAGGTATAACTGTATATAACTTCAGTGGGTTTTTTATTTTTACTTTGTTTTTTTCGAAGGGGATGTGAATGAAATATTTTGTCCATATATATATATATTTCCTATTCAGTCATCTGTGATATTTCAATATTTGGGATTTAAAAATTTAAATATCCTCCACGTGTTAAAAAAAAAGTAAAGATCAATCAATTTTTTAATTGATTGATCGAAAATATGTTTTTTTTTTTAAAGGGAGGATTCTTTGATTTTTTTTTGTCCAGTATTTTTCACTCAAGTGCTTCTCATTTCTCTCTCCAAACGCAATCTCAAATATTTAGCAATAAATAAATAAATAAAATTTCTTGTTCTACAACACTCAATGGCCCTGTCGTTGCCATGACAACCCTGTATATACAAAAAAAATTACATCTTTGAAAAAAAAAAAAAAAAAAATTACTACATATATATATATATAGATTATATTTACATATTCTATTTTTACATTCTAACCGCCATATTTTTATTATAACTGTGTATCATACGTTGATGAGTTGGAGAATTTAACACAATTCTTACCATGAAAAAACAAAAAAAAAAGGTTTTTAAAAAAATAATAATAATGATATTAAATAACTACCTAACTAACACACTGAGTATATATATATCTAGATTTTTTTTTTCTATTTATTTTGTAATTACTTTAAAAATATCAAAAAAAGTTTTTAGATCTTAATAACAATTCTCTTTTTTAACAAGTTACTTTTTTTATATAACAGGACCACTCACTAACTAACTTTGCAGGAGTCAGATGATGACAAATAACTACTCTACTGGTAGATTGACAAAATTAATAATAAAATAAAATTTTTAATAAATTGAAATTTTTGTCTTTTTTTCTTCTTTCTTTAATAATGTGTTTTCATATTCCATGAACTCCTATCAATTCAAACAAGATATTATTGACATGAAGCTAAATGGAAATCAGAGAATTATATCTTTAGATGTTGAATCCATGTTTACTTCAATCCCTATATTTCATGATGTTGTTGTTTCTTATCCCCTTGTGTAAATTCCAGGAATTCATGTTTTTCAGGAAGGAAAGAGATGTAGAATTGTTCATTAATCAATCATGAATTATTTTGTCCATATAGGCTGTCTCACTTTGTATGGGGGACCGTAAAAAATATATAAATTTTGACCAGAATGCTAAGAGAAATTAAAAGGTGATCCATTGAATAGATTTATATTTAAAAAAGGTGTACCTGGATCTGTGAAAAAAAAAATAATAATTTTTTGTCTGAAAAGTTTATTGATGTTGATATGGCACAATTTGGATTATAGATTATAAACACAAGGTAATAAGACCAAATCCAAATAAATAACTAGTGTGTGATTCATTCAGTACTTTTGTCTGATGATGGTAACAACGCTCTGCTACCGAAACGTCTAACACTATTTATTTATTTGGATTTGGTCTTATTACCTTGTGTTTATTGATGTTGTTTCTTATCCCCTTGTGTAAAGATTACACAAATTCCATGAGTTCATGTTCCTCGAGTTTATTGTTCAATAAATTGATATAATGAGAGAGTAATCCTTCGAAATATTTGGTGGAAAAATATTATTTTTCTCTCACAGATTCAGGTAGTACTTTTTTTTATATAAAGCTATGATAAGTGTCAGCATTCACTGACAACACCACTTTCTATCAACAACCCTACATAGATGTTTCCAGCCAGGTTTTCTACCTGGATCAACTAACTTTGTGATGAGCTTTGCCCATCATCAGTAGAGCGTGTCAAATATTTCATCCCAGAGTTTCCTTAGAAACATTACAGCCAAATTAAGCTGTTTAATAAATGGGTTTTTACCTGAAAAATCTCTAAATGTATTTTTTTTTTAAATGATATATATATGTTACAATTTGGATTATAGATAAGAAATGAATAATAATACAGTAGAACCCTACCTGTAAAGAACACCTAATTACAGAGCTAAACTGTCCTTTAGGGAGAGGTGTCCTCTTACCGGAGAGTTTCTAAATAGTAAAAAAAACAATGGTTGCCTGTAAAGTCGGTTTTACGGGCGAAGATTTTTACGTGACAACGGTAGAATATTTATTGATATGATATAATTAAATTGCACAATAGGAACAAGGAATTGAATGAAAATAAGAATTGCACAAATTTTAACTATAGAAATATATTTTGTTTACTAAAACATTGTACATGTAAACTTAAACTTAACTAATTCCTATTTGAGTGATTTTGTTGAGGATAGGACGATGATAGGAGAAATATGAAATGAAAGGAAGTGTTTCTGCTGTAATGTGTCTTGCGAAAGTCAAGTCGATAGTTGTTCCTTTTAACGTAGTTGACTTAGAAACGTTTGATACGCAATCAAGATTATACGTATTTTTCATGAAATTAAGAAACGAGTTGTCAGGCTTTACGTTTTTGTTAAAATCACCACACAGAAGAATCGGTATACTAGAATCAACTTGCACGAACGGTGGCACGTACTGGCTGTTGTGAATGTACGGACCGAGTCCTTGCCATAGTAACATTCCAATATCCTGCATACTAGCTCCTGGATGAATATATACAGCACCGAGTATAAACTTGAAGCTAGTATTAGCGGCGAAGCAAGTAACTTCAGTCATGCACATGTCACCCTTGGTTTTAATGACACGAGTTACGTCTGTAATCGCAACTTGGAACACTTCCGCCGTAGATGTCGATGATAATTTACGATAGATCGCCACTCCACCAGCCGCGTTGGTATTTGAAAATCAAAACACTTATTCAGATCGAAGGTTCAAATTTTTGCTAAATAAATTTGAAATTAAATAAAATTTGTAATTGTAATGATGAAGTTGAAAATTAAAACATTTACTTAAATTAGATGTTAAAATTCTTGCTCAACACAGTTTAAATAAAGTTTTCTTATATCTGCCACTTTTTCTTAATATTTGTAATTTTAAAGAATCAATTCGAAAATCAAAACATTTATTCAGATCGAAGGTTCAAATTTTTGCTAAATAAATTTGAAACTATTTAAAATTTTTAAAATAATAATTAATTAATTAATTAATTTTAAACTAATAATTTACTTAACACTATCAACATTTATCAATAGTATGACATAACCTATAAACTCAGTTTCTCAACTTTTGTGTCAATCTAACAATTAATCAATCAATCATAGTTTACGATAATGAAATATCAGTGTACAATTATTTACCTTTATTGTTGTAGTTGTTGTAAATGACGAATCTAAGCACTCCACATTTTCACTACAGACACAGCTGACGATACTTTAACCACACGTGTGAACTTGTATTATGACGCTTTCTTGTTTTTCCAACGCCAAGAACGTTCGAGAAAGACAAAGACAGAGACAAGCATGCGCCGATTCAATGCGCCTAATTCTCTAGCGCTGCGCGCGCAGCACTCTCGTTCGATGACTCATTGTAACGTTACCGGGCGTTACACTTTTTCATAAGTGACTCCCAGCCGCAACCTAATTTAAGACGTTGTCACGTCAAAAATGGTAATTTTGCAAATGAAAACTGTCCTTTATAGAGAGGTGTCCTCTAAAGGGAGGTTCTACTGTAATAATAATAATAATAAATAAGACCAAAAATCCAAATAAATAAATAGAGTGTGACATTTCAGTAACAGTGTTGTTACCAAAACATCACACTATTTATTTATTTGGATTTAGTCTTATTATCTTTTATTTGTAAAAAAAAAGAAGCTTATCAGGTATACCAGACACAATTAACTTTTAAACAATTTATAGCATATAATAAAAAATATAATTTCTATCGTGTTACAACGTGGTACAAAATACATACCCTGGAGAAAGCATACCTGAAGAGGGGAGGTTGAGTAGGATTTATTACAGGGAGGGAGGGCAGGCTAGAGACAGGCTCTACAGGCTTCCAGGAGTTCCGGGTACTGGAACTTGAAGCCCAGTTCTAGAGTCCTGCTAGGAAGCACTTTCTGACCTTTGGTGACCATGGAGGCTCGTTCTGGATGGAGTAGGAGGTCCATGACCCGCGCTGGCATTGGGAGTAGCGCAGGCCTGCACATGGCCTTGCCTAGGGTCTTGGCAAACTGGCGGCTAGTGACCACCTCTGGGGCCACGCCGTTCAGCACCCCGGCCACCTGGGGCTGGGAGATGGCGAAGGCAAAGAGAGAGGTGAGGTCCTCCAGGTGGATCCAGGGTAGGTACTGGTGGCCCGGACCTACGGGACCTCCCAGTCCGAAGAAGAAAGGCCAGTACATCTGGTTTATCAGTCCGCCTCCCTTTCCCAGCACAACTCCTGGGCAAGGGGGGTATGGCTCTTACAACGCCATCGTGGGGAGTACGAGGCACTCACCGGAGCGGATCACCACCCTGCGTACATCCTCCACAGACTTGAGGTCCCCGGCAGCCTCCCAGTCTCTACACAGCTCTGCCAGGAAGTCCCCGTGTCCCCCCTCACTCTGCTCCGTGTATTCCTTGTCCTCACTGGGCGGGTAGAACCCTGGACACACATCAATACCCTTATTGCATATTGTTCACATTGAAAGAGGAGCTTCACACATCAATACCCTCACTGCATATTGTTGACATTGAAAGAGGAGACACACACATCAATACCCTTACTGCATATTGTTCACATTGAAAGAGGAGACACACACATCAATACCCTTACTGCATATTGTTCACATTGAAAGAGGTGACACACACATCAATACCCTTACTGCATATTGTTCACATTGAAAGAGGAGACACACATCAATACCCTTGCTGCATATTGTTCACATTGAAAGAGGAGACACACACATCAATACCCTTACTGCATATTGTTCACATTGAAAGAGGAGACACACATCAATACCCTTATTGCATATTGTTCACATTGAAAGAGGAGCTTCACACATCAATACCCTTACTGCATATTGTTCACATTGAAAGAGAAGCTTCACACATCAATACCCTTACTGCATATTGTTCACATTGAAAGAGGAGACACACACATCAATACCCTTACTGCATATTGGTCACATTGAAAGAGGAGCTTCACACATCAATACCCTTACTGCATATTGTTCACATTGAAAGAGGAGCTTCACACATCAATACCCTTATTGCATATTGGTCACATTGGAAGAGGAGACACACACATCAATACCCTTATTGCATATTGGTCACATTGGAAGAGGAGACACACACATCAATACCCTTACTGCATATTGGTCACATTGAAAGAGGAGACACACACATCAATACCCTTATTGCATATTGGCTTGGAAGAGGAGACTCACACATCAATACCCTTATTGCATATTGGCTTGGAAGAGGAGACTCACACATCAATACCCTTATTGCATATTGGATTGGAAGAGGAGACTCACATCAATACCCTTATTGCATATTGGCTTGGAAGAGGAGACTCTAAAGTTTATACAGAGAAGATTGTAATCCTGAACTGATGACATGTCCCCATTGTCAAAAGAAACTTTCCAACAAAGAGATTTATTTTATATTGTCACCTGGAAAAATTAGGAAAGATGTCAGGAAAACAATTTACATAGTTGAACCTGGTTAGAACAATGCCGCTAGGGACCACGATTTTAGGCCGCTATATAATCAGGGTTAAAACAGGTTAGGTACAATTTGGATTATACACTCATGGACTAAACTTAAGGAAGTTGCACCTTTTACCATGTATATCGGGATTCAGACAATAACTGTGAAAGATATTACAGTGACCTTTATTGAAGACACACGAGATAACCATGTGTGAACAAAATTGCCTCTATCTCCTTCAAAAGAATAGTAGACCGGCGATATCAAAGACTTAAGTTTTGTCCATGATTGTAGATTAGAAACAAAAGGTAATAACACCATATAAATAATAGTGTTTGGCGTTTTGACAACAGCATTGTTACCATCATCATTCAGTACTTTTGTCTGAAGATGGTAACAATACTGTTACCAAACTTCAAACACTATTTATTTGGTGTTATTACCTTTTGTTTCAGGGTTCAAACAATTGTGAACCTTGAGATTTCAGAAATATGATGTTAGAACAAAGTAACTGTTAAAAATAACAAGGTTTTTCATTGAATTTTGATCCAAACAATTAAACTTTATATACATACTAGCGGACGTACCTGGCTTCGCCCGGGTTTTACCCGAGTAAAAGTTTGTCTAACGAATCTCTCGATAAAGTGAACATTTTTTTCCCGGTCCCTTGAAAAATACTCGATAAGTTGAATAAAATCAATATTAATTGGTTCCCTCGGTAATTGGAAGTTAAAGGAATAGTATCTTGCCTTGGAATTGTATCATTATTCTTGTATGGATGTACCCGGCTTCGCCCGGGTTTTACCCGAGTAAAGGTTTGTTTAACGAATCTCTCGATAAAGTGAAGATTTTTTCCCGGTCCCTTGAAAAATACTCGATAAGTTGAATAAAATCAATATTAATTGGTTCCCTCGGTAATTGGAAGTTAAAGGAATAGTATCTTGCCTTGGAATTGTATCATTATTCTTGTATGGATGTACCCGGCTTCGCCCGGGTTTTACCCGAGTAAAGGTTTGTTTAACGAATCTCTCGATAAAGTGAACATTTTTTCCCGGTCCCTTGAAAAATAGTCGATAAGTTGAATTATATCAATATTAATTGGTTCCCTCGGTAATTGGAAGTTAAAGGAATAGTATCTTGCCTTTGAATTGTATCATTATTCTTGTCTCAAATAAATTGCCGTGTCATCCTGAATTTTGTCTTTCCTAATTTTCTACATTACAAAATCATCGTATCATCATGATAATATTTAGAGCAGATTGTTGAATTATAACAGATAAATTATAATATTTATCTTGATTATTTCTAGGCGAAAAGTTATTTCAAAAAATTTATTTGCTAGAAACCTTCCCAGTACTATACTAAATAACTTCCCAAAGTTTCATGGCGATCCAATGAGTGGTTTGGTCAGGCATAAAGGACAAACAAACAGACACACATACATTCATTTTTATATATATATAGAAGAAAAACAAATAAACAGAGATATAATGAGAGAAATTTGGTGAATAACAAAATGCAGTAGAACCTTTCTGTAAAGGACAACACCTGGTTATTGAGCCAAAGTGCCCTTTGGAGAGGTGTACCTCTTACTAGAAAGCAGCTAATTGTTAAAAATGGTAATTTTGAATATTAAAAATTGTCCTTTATAGAGAGGTGTCTCTAGTGGGAGTGTCCTCTAATGTAGCTTCTAATGCATTATAATCTGTTAATAAAAAAAAAATTCTGAATAAAAATTTCCCTAGATATAACAGCAAAAACTCAAGAACAACAGAGAAATGTTTCCTTGTGTTATATCGATAAAATATGAGATTTCAAACACACACACACATAGGTTTCTTCTACAGTTGAAACTTCTACTCATGTCGAAGAAGTGTGAGGTGTTTGAAAGCTCGTGTTCTGTCAATATAACCAAAAGAAACATTTCTCCGTAGTTGTACTGTAGTGTTATAAACAGTAGTGTTTGTTGTTGTTTCTTATCCCCTTGTGTAAAGATTACACAAATTCCATGAGTTCATTCTCCTCGAGCTATTTTATGATACGCAGCGGCCTCTCCCAAAGGTCCTGTTTAGTGTATATAATGCAAGCCAAAATGTGTTCTGAAGCTGCAGGTGTCAAACTACATTTTGGGCAAGTGGGGTAGTGTTTGTGAGGACAAGAACCTACCTACTCCGGAGATGGAAGCAAACACTTTAGGCCTGGGGTGCTTGGACTTCTGGATAAGCTGTGCCAGAGCCTGGGTGGTGTGGACTCTACTGGCCACCACGTTCTGCTTAAAGCCTGGGGTCCATCTGTTACACCCACACATTATTATCGATTAATCCGCCTTCTACATGCTTTCGGGTAAGCATTTTAAGGCACAACATCTTTGAGAGTCACCAAGCGCCCGCCGCAATGGAGGGCCAAGGAGAGGGCTGGAGAGGCGCCGGCAGAGCCGTGGGCACCCCGGGGGAGAAGAGGGCGAGTGCGCGCCGTTTATGAGGGAACCAAGGCAGCACCAAGCACAACTAAAGCGCCGCAGGCTTCAAAAATTTTTAAGGGATCATTTCAGTGATCAAGATCAAGGGATCAAGATTCAGAGATCAGTGTTACATCCACACATTAGAACATATTTAAACTATAATTTTGATGCGCATGATTCTTTTTGAAATACAAAAATTTCCCACTGCCCTTACTGCAATGATAAATTATTGGAAGGACCCAGCTCATCAGTGGTGAACCCTCCCAGAGGTTTTGTCAGTTTAATCTACCACTGGAAGGGTTCACAACTGATGAGCCAGGCTCTTCCATAATTCATACGTCTCAAAATAGTTGAAATATCTTATAACAGATGGGGGCACACTAATGCATAACATTCTGTGGTTAGTTGGTTGTACTCCTTTCTCTCATTTGTCATTGTTGTTAGTGTCCATCGAGTCAACTTTTGTGGTAACACATTATATGGTAAAGCTATACAACCAGTTTAACCGCATAAGTTTCTTTTTATTTATGAAAAAATCATTTTTAATTTCAAAGAGAAATAATTTAATATTTCTAACTTTTTGGATGACGTATGAAAAGGTTGAATATATGAAGAGTGATGGTCTATATATGAATGGATGACGTATGGAGGGTGAAAAAATATGAAGAGTAATGGCCATATATATAGACCATCACTCTTCATATATTCAACCTTTTCATACGTCATCCAAAAAGTCAGAAATATTAAATTATTTCTCTTTGAAATTAAAAATGATTTTTCATAAATACAAAGAAACTTATGCGGTTAAACTGGTTGTATAGCTTTATAATTATACGCCGCAGTCATTTATAAACACTATATGGTGACAAATATTTTTCAATCTGATGTGTTAGTGACCATCACTCTCATCTGGTGACCTTCTGGTAGCTTTCTTTACCACTTCTAGCCAGCTAATTGAAGGTCTTCCTCTCTTTCTTATTTCTTCAAATTTTCTCACAACAAACATGGACTCTTCACTGACTGGATATCTCTTACCTCAATATGTGACAATGTCATCCCCAATGACCAAGCAAGACCATCACTACCCTCCAAGATACTTCCAGGATCCCCCTCTACCCAAATTATCAATAAATTATATTGTGTTTCTTTTGTATAAAGGTTCTCATACCCTAAAGATAGTCTTTCTTATTTCTTCAAATTTTATTTAAGGACTCTTCACTGACTGGATATCTCCAACCTCAATAAGTGACCATGTCAAGATCCCCAATGACCAAGTAAGACCACCATCCCCTCCAAGATAATGCCAACTACTGTACAAACATCTTCCAGGATCCCCCCCCTACCTAAATTATCAATAAATTATATTGTGTTTCTTTTGTATAAAGGTTCTCATACCCTAAAGCTAGTTGAAGGTCTTCCTCTCTTTCTTATTTCTTCAAATTTTATTTAAGGACTCTTCACTGACTGGATATCTCCGACCTCAATAAGTGACCATGTCAA
>CP092867.1:14065995-14111096 GCA_030710605.1 Cordylochernes scorpioides | reverse complement strand
AAATTTTATCTTTATTAATTGAAGGTCATGTTTACATATAGAAGCAAATTTAGAGAAGATACCCAGGTAGGTTTGTATCTCGATATTGTGTTTTATGTCTAATTTCGTTGTTCGTTTTAGAGAATATATTTTTAAACCTCTAAATAACTAACTTATTAGACGCCAATATGTAAACTTTTAATAAGGATGCAATTTTGTTTAAAATGTTGAATAGCTCAAATAGATTTGAATCAATATACATCGCGATATGTTTTATCTTATAATATCTTCTTTTTTTTTAAATGTTACTCTTTATAATGTAAGACTTAGCTTTTTTTTTTTCAATGTTACTTATAATTAACACAGGAAAGCTTCTAAGTATAACAATAGAAACTTTATTATTTTTAAAATAGACTTAGCGCAAAACAAAAATATCACCTAGAAATTTTTAGTTTTCGAAAAAAAAAGTCATGTAGCTTTTTTGCCGCAGATTGACAGACAGAGTGTAGTTGCATGTTTCGATGAAGAGTCAAAATTGCATAGGATATCCTCGAGCTCTCTTGGGAGAACTAGTATGCTATGTATGATTATAGCTATGTATGATTATAGCTATGTGCGGTAGATGTTATTTTGACAGAAATGCTCCACTTCAATTATAAGACTCGTACATCAGAGTTAAGATAATCTCTCTATAGAAGAAGATTCCAGATCTCACTCATCTTGAAAACAAGGAGAATGTCGCACAAGGTGGCGTAATACCCGGACGTAAGATGAACAAATTGGCCAAAACTGTCAGTTCATCAAACATCAAGAAAGCTCTGATACCTCTCCAAGATACCAACTTGTGATGGCCACAATGATGTGTAAATATTGTCATTTATTTACTTCTTTCATTGGTTGAATAAATTTGTAATGTCTCTCCTCATCTATAGAAGAAGTCACGGTAAGAAGAACTTCCCTCTATAGAAATCTATTCTCCCCGACCTGTGTTTCTATAGGCATCAGAATTAAGACAATGATAATCTCTCTATAGAAGACTAAACACAAGGAGAAGAGCACCTTTATATAGAAATCTATTCTCCCCGACCTGTGTTTTTTACTTCTATAGCGCATCAGACACCGTTCAGATAACCTGCGTACCAATCCAAAATGGCCAGTTAGAACAACTGTTGTTGTACAATGTTGTTGAGCTGACACTGAGGTGTGTCCCAGCGGCAACCTGCTCCAGGAGGAAGGCAGGCTGGAGGAAGCTCTGCAGTGCTACCTGGCCGCCGTCAGCTTCAGGCCGCGACTGTCGAGTGAGTGGTTGGTGACACCCGATGACAGCAGTAGTGACAGTTGTCCTCACAGTGGCCTACCTCAACATGGGAGTGGTCCTGGGCTCCTTGGGACGTCGGACTGATGCTATCGAGGTATGTGACATCTTTTTTACCATCACTCTCTTATGTCACACTTAGCGTTATATAATATATACCTGTTATATAACTACATACACTCATGGACAAAACTTAAGGAAGTTGTAACTTTTAGCCTGTGTTGGCTTCCGTAGGCGTCCTTACTGGGATAAAGAAAGAGGGGATTCCATTTAGTTATTTAATTATTATATATATTTATTAAGGAGCGACCCGCACCAATACAAAAATTAGCAACAAACAAAAGCGAGTGTAATGGAACAAGGAAAACAAAGTCTCTGCCGTGTAGAGGCTGCGTCATCCCTCGCCAGCCAATCGGAGAGCGCCATTCAGGGTTCGTCAAGGACAGGCGGTTCCTACATTCGGCCATTCCTGGGTCCCAATCGTCCTCGATTGAACTTTGCGTTGCAGGAACGTCGTGGGTTGCGTCGGAGGGTGTCTTCTTCTTCTGACTCCTCGTCCGGACTTTCTTCTGTGGTTGAATCATCTTCTTCACTGTGCCAAGACTTCAGTTGACTGATATGGGCCGTTGTCGTGTAGAACCGTCCACCGGTTCTTTCGCTTAGCTGAGTCACTCTGTACGTGTCGCTTGGCAGAACCTCGGTGATTATCAAAGGTCCTCGATACTTGGGTTGCGCCTTGGTTGGTTCACCAGTCATTTTGGGTACATGCCTCATCACTACAATTTCTCCTACTTCGAATTGGAGTGTACGGCATTTCTTCTTATCGTAGTACGTCTTCATGATTTCTTGTTTATTCTCAATTTGGGTTCTCACACTCTCTTGAATTTTCTCCGGCTCGGTCCACGGATCCATATCTTCGTCGGCTAATCTTCTAAATATCCCGTCGTGGAATCGAGGGGAATAGCCGTGGAGTGTCTCGAATGGTGTTTTATTCGTCGTCTTGTTCACCGCATTATTCAGGTCTCGCTCTACCTCCTTGATCTTCAGGTCCGAATCCTTCCGTCGCGGATCCTCGATACCGATTGCTATGGTGGACAATACTGTTCGGTTCACTCTTTCGACCATCCCGTTCCCTTGCGGATGTTTCGTAGAGTTCAGTGTATGATGTATTCCATTTCCTCGACAGAATTCTTCAAATTGCCTTGAGGTAAAACATGACCGTCAGTCGCTGATGATCTTGTCGGGTAGTCCGAAATCATTCACAAAACTTTTCATTACCTTCAGGACGTTCTGCGTCGATGTATTCCTTACAGGGCTTAATCGGACAAATCTTGTCAGATTATCGACAATCACTAAAAGTTCCTGGTTACCTCTTGTACTTCTCACGAAAGGGCCTACGTGGTCCATATGTACGATGGAAAACGGTCTCTTGCCTGGCTTGAGTCCGCCTGTACTGATGACATACCCAAGGAACTCAACTTCCCTCCTTCCGAACTCACATTTAGAGGGTTTCAGCGTCAACTTCGCTGATCTTATTCTTTCAAGTACTTCCCTCAACCTTTCGATCATCTCCCGCCAATCCTTTGCCGGGATAATCACGTCGTCGAGATAGCAGAATGCCTTCTTGTTCAGCAGCGGACCTAGAACAGTGTGCATCAGTCTTTGGAATTCTGCTGGTGCGTTGGCGAGTCCAAAAATCATTCTTTCGAATTGACCTGTATCATCTGGGGTGATGAATGCTGTCTTTAGTTTAGCCTTATCAGTCAGTGGTATCTGCAGATATCCATGCGCCAGATCCAGAGTGGTGAAGAATTTCGCATTCCGTAGGCCTTCCAGAAGGTCGTCTATCCTCGGTAAAGGGAACTTGTCCTTAACTGTTTGAATGTTGAGTCTCCTATAATCCACCACCAAACGATGATCTCCAGTTTTCTTTCTCACAAGTAGGACGGGACTAGCGTAGGGTGATCTAGTTTCCGTGACTATTCCATTGTCCTTCCACTATCTGACAATCTCCCTGATTGCTTCGCGTTCACTTGCAGTCGTCTTGTACGGTCTCAGACAGACTGGCTTGCTTCCATCAACCTCCTTAATGTCCATCTTGGTGACATCGGTGCACCCTAATTCACCCATACCAAGAGCGAAACAGTCTCTATATTCATTCACTACGTCGAGGATTTCTTGTCTCTCTTTCGGAGTCAGAGAATGATTGATGTTGACGTCCTCAAGCAGTATGGGGCGCTTTCGTTTCATTTGGTCCTGTCCTTCCTTCTTCTCTTCACCTTTAGTCTGAAACGAATCCTCTGAAACGTCCAGGTTAACAACAATGTCATCAGGGCTCAGCAGTTCAACTCGACCTATACATTGGTTTTTCTTTACTCTCAAGTTGCCCTTGCCAACTGAGATGATGGGTACGGTCGTCTTTCCATCGACCACTTCCAATAGAGAATTGACACAGTCGTCTACTCCTGTGAACAATACGTAGCCGTCCCTTACCTCGTCTGTGATTGCACTTGCAAAGTTAATGCAGTCGCTCCCCAACTGAACAGTCTCGGTTGCTCTCAGTTCAACGCGACGCGACTTAATTTCTTCTTGCAGATTAGCAAACGGAAATTCGGTTGAATAGCCAATATGCAGTTCCTTACCGATTCTGGCGAAGGATACGTAGGGCAGGTCTGTCCATGTTCTTCCAATTAGTAGGTCATAAGGTTGGGCATCATCGTTAACAATGAATACAGCGATTTCTTTTCCGACGACGCCATCAATCTCCAGGTCAACTGTCGTCTTCCCAACGGTCCTGGCAGCTGGTGCGGTCTGGTTACCGATGCCGTACAAACTAGTCGAGTCTGGTTCGATGTCGACGTTGATCCTCCTTGCGACCGATTCTCTTAATAGGCAACTGCTGCTCCCGGTGTCTATCATTGCTTTCACGGTCTCCTTGTTGTCGATCTTGGCGTCCTTCAAATATACATCTGGCGGGACAGTCTTCAGATTTTCGACTTCCAGGTTGGCTACTTGTAGTCCTTCTTTGGGTCTTGTGCAATTTCTTTCCTTGTGCCCCGTTTGACCGCATCCTCGGCATGTCAACGTAGCCTTGGGTACTGGGCAGTCTCTGGCAATGTGTCCAAACTGATTGCAGTTGAAGCACTTCGGTTCTCCCTTGTCGTTTCTGATCGCACGGTTGACCATTCTCCTCGAGGTGTTAGGATACTTTTCACTGATTTCGTTCCTTGCAGCCTCTCTACTCGAAACATTCGTTCCTTATTCAGTCTCTTTAACTTCGCTTCGGTTGGGAAATCTCGCAGATTTCTGCTGAAACGACGGTGGTATGGTGTGTTTCGAATTCCAATGCGGAGGTCCCATCTCGGCGCGAACATTTTCGTACTCGTCCAGTTTATCCGCCAACACATCTGGGTTGTTTATCTTGGTCCAATCGTCAATGAGATGAATTACGCAGCACATTTGGAACCTTTTTCTTTAGCTGGTTAGTGACGGACAAATCCTTTAGAGCGTCGAAATCTTCCACGTTCATTCCTTCGATCCATTCGTTGAAAAACCCTCGCAATTCGAAAGCGAAGTCTCTCCAGGAACCCTCTTGAGATTTATCGTGCTTCTCGAATTTTTGTCTGAACTGTTCGGGGCTCAACTTGTACCGTTTTAGGAGCAATCTTTTCACGAATCTATAATCGCCGCTTTGCTCTTCTGTCTCCCGAGCGATCAATTGCGTCATTTCGTAAGGTAGTAATCCTAGAAGACTGAACGCCCATTGGTCTTCATCCAACCCTAGTCGCTTTGCCTGTCGTTCGAAAAGAATTAGATAGAAACTCAAATCACTGTCCTTCGATTCGTACTTGGGCATCAGTTTACGTATCTCGCAATGTGCGTTATTACTGGTACCGCGAGACGGATCGCTGTTTCCATGCACAGTCTGAATGCGTAGCTTCTCGAGTTCGAATTCCATTTGTTCTTTTCGTTCCCGTTCTGCTCGTTCTGCTTGCTCTGTTCGTGCTGTTTGTTCCATTCGCTCCCGTTCTGCTCGTTCTGTTTGTTCCCGTTCCTCGATCAGAGTCTCCAACAGTTGCTTTACGAATTCTTCTTCGTATGATTGACTATTCAGGATAAGGTGTTTTAAGTCGACGATCCTGCTCTCTGGCGGTACTACCTCGCCGAGTTCATACGCCAACTTGCTCAAATCGCATTTCTTTACTCTGGCTAAATAAGTCATATTTTTCAAAAACAAGATAGAGTAAAAAAAAACAAAAATAATTAAATGAAACTAACTAAACCGGATACGTACTGTTTTGATTATTTCTCTAAACGGAATCAACTTTTCTTTAGTACTTTTGGGACAACACTTATATCGCGATACTTTGCGATAATACTTTTATTTGTTTCTTCAATTTACTTTAAAATACTTTCTTTACAATACTTTACTTTACTTGACTTTACAATACTTTACTTTACTTTAAAATACTTTCTTTACAATACTTTGCTTTACTTTAAAATACTTTCTTTAAAATACTTTAGAATGGTAATACTTTAAAATGCTTTCAAATAAATGGTAGTAAGGTTACGTACATACCATTCGTGTTGCAGCTTCTTCTTTAGGTTAATCCAACATGGCGTCGCGCGTCCTTTGTTGCTGCTTGAACACTCCAGCAATTCTTCTTTCTTTAGGGTTATCCCGCTTCTGAAATTCTGTTGGCTTCCGTAGGCGTCCTTACTGGTGTTGTATAGTTATTGTTGTATAGTTATTATTTAATTAAACATTACTCACCAGATGAAATTATTATTACAAATTATTTATTACACTTTATATTTATATTTTTACATCAACACGTTGTTTACATTATACATCGTATATATTGTTTATGATGATGATATATTCTATATTTTAAAACACAGAATACTACATTCCCTCCTTCCTTTAGATGAAAGGAATCATGTCTTTATATCTTGATGATGGCTTGACGACTCTTTCACTCCTGGTGATCACGGGTTCCTTGGTAGTCGGCAAGGGTGGAGAAACCTCTGGTGGCAACTGGTGAAGAGCCTCGGCATCAAGTCTATCTGAAACAACTGGGTTAAATGTAGACCCTGTTCTACTTGAACTTGGTCGGTTTAAAGAAGTGTCCTTGTCTTGGTTTGAGGAATTATCATCTGGTATTTGTACATCAGAAGAGTTGAGGTGTTCAATTCTTGTTGAATCTGAACTAAGATTTTCCTGGCTCTCTTCTGGAATCAAGTCAGAAATGCCTTGATTGGTCTCTTGAGTAGGAACATGTTTCAAATTTTTAGCATTTCTATGAATTATTTTCCCATTTTTAGTGTTGACTAATTTAAAAGAATTTATTGAAGTGTTTTCAAGAATGACATGATGTTCTGATCTGAAATTTGAATCAAGTTTTCCATTATTTGGATTTGCCACATAAACTGTAACTCCTTTTCGTAGATGGAACCTGTTTCGACGTAAAGTCCCAACTGGAGTATCAACCAAATATGACCCTGGTGTCGATGCCTTCTGCTTTACAATCCCCCAGGTTCGCATATCTGTAATCCAAACCGAAGGAATCTCTAAATCTATAGAAAAATTTGTCAAGTCATGTCACACCTGCCAAATCATTAAAAGGCCCAAAGGTAAACCCTATGGTGCCCTTGGACAAATTCCACCACCTCAACAACCATTCGACTTAATCTCTATAGATACCATAGCTGGATTTTCGAAATATGGACACTCCAAGACATATCTACACGTAATAGTGGATCATTTAACGCGATATGCTTGGACCTTTCCATCGAAGTCCACCAGTACCCTAACATACATTCAAACCCTCAAAACGGTACTACAGCAAGGATCTCCAAAACGCCTGTTATCTGACAGAGCGCCCGCTTTTACCTCAGAAAAATTCCGTAAATTTCTAATAACGCATGGTATACAACCTCTACTAACTACCAGCAATAACCCACAGGCAAACGGTTTAATAGAACGCTTAAATGCGACCATTACAGGCAAGCTCAGACTAGCTTATCTATAAAATCCGAAAGCTTCCTGGACTCAACTAGTTAAACGCGTCACTCAGACGTACAATAACACGCCCCATTCTGTCACATAAACTAAATTTCCAATTTCAAAATTATGAGGACTAGCTTTCCGAATTATATCATTATATGTTTTCATTTTTTCTTTGTAGATCATATTGAATTCTTTGATGTTGGATTCATCTTCTTCTGCATCATTAACAAGTGAGCTTAATTTAGTTTTGATTTCTCTTGAAAATAATAGGAATGCTGGAGTCTTTCCTGTAGATCTGTTTGGAGTAGTTCGGTAAGACATTAAAATTCTGGATAAATCTTCTTTCCAATCTTTCCCTTCTTCAGAACTTGAATTAAATTGTTTCTTTAGAAATCTATGGAATCTTTTTATCTTCCCATTACTTTTTGGGTAATAGGGTGAGGCTTTGATGTGCCTGATTCCACATTCTTTTAAAAATCTTTCCATTGATGTACTTACAAACTGTAAGCCATTATCTGTTACAACTTCATGTGGATAACCATGTCTTGCAAAAATCTCCATCAATTTTTTAATAATTGTCTTGCTGGAAATGTCTTCTATTATCATTGCTTCAGGATATGAAGAATAGTAGTCGATCACTGTTAAAACATAATGATGGCCAATTGGACCAACTATGTCAATTCCAAGTTTCATCCAAGGTTTTGATGGTAACGGAACTATTTGCAATGGTTGATCATTTATCAATGGTTGATTCCTTACACAAATTGGACAGTTTCTAATCAAATTTTCAATGTCAAAGTCCATGTTTATCCAAAAATATTTTTCTCTTAACAGTTGTTTGGTTCTTGTCATTCCTTGATGTGTTTCATGTGCAATTCTCAAGACTCTCTTTATTAGTTTTGAAGGTAGCAAAATTCTACTTCCTTTTAAGATAAGATTATCAAAAATTGAGAGTTCATCTTTAAACTTATAAAAACATTTGAATTCTTCATTCAAAGGATATGGCCAAACTCCCTTTTGAACCATATCTTTCAGTTTTTGAAACAAAGGATCTTGCTCTGTACAAACTTTTATCTCTTTCAAAGACAGTGCTTGAAGCTCTTCAGAAGTGATGGATAAGACTTTATGAACATAGTCCTCCAGCCATTTTTCATCACTTGTGTTAGAAAGAGGTTGTCTTGAAAATATATTTGCAATATTTTGCTTTCCTTGAATGAATTCAATTTCAAAGTCATATATGGTTGTAATCTCCAACTCAATCTTTGAATTCTTAGAGGCAAAACAGCTCCATTTTTAGGATTCAACATATAGATTAGAGGTTTGTGATCTGTTTTTAACACAAATTTCCTTCCCCAAATATAGGTGTTAAAATGTTCGATTGCCCATACACATCCCAATGTCTCTTTTTCTATTTGTGAATATCTTTTTTCAGTATCAGTTAAGGATCTGCTGGCATATGCAATGGGTCTTTTAATGCCATTTTGTTGTGTTTGTATTAATACTGCTCCAAGACCAATAGGGCTTGCATCTGTGATTAATTCAGTTGGTGAGTTCAAGTTGTAATATGCCAAGCATGGCTCTTTTGTTAGTGACTCTTTAAGATCCTGAAATGCTTTATTTGTTTTCAAATCCCAATTCCACCTAACATTTTTTCTAGTCAAATTATTTAAAGGTTCTGCCAATTTAGAAAAATTAGGTATGAATTTTCTTAAAAACCCACAAGTTCCTAAGAATGACCTTAACATCTCAATATTTTTTGGTATTGGAAAATTTAAAACTGCTTCTATTTTCCTATTATCAGGTTTAATACCTTCACTACTAACAATGTGACCTAAAATATCCAATTCTTCCATGGCAAATTTGCACTTATTCCTGTTGAGCCTAATGCCTACTTTATCAAATCTTTGTAAGACTTTTCTAAGCCTTTCTTCTAGTTCTTGTCTATCTTTGGCGTAAACAACGACATCGTCCAAGTAACAAATTACACCTTTCAAATCAAGCAAAATTGAATCCATTCCTTTCTGATATGCCTCTGGAGCACTTGATAGACCAAAAGGAACTTTACAAAATCTGTAACAACCACGGTGCGTGATGAAAGTTGTAAGGGGTCTTGATTGAGGGTCTAAGTCAACCTGCCAAAACCCTTTTTTTGCATCCAGCTTTGCAAATACTTTAGCACCTTTAAGGGCATGTAACATATTGTCAATTGTAGGAATTGGATGTCTTTCTCTCAATATTGCTTTATTCACTTCCCGAAGGTCTATGCATAGTCTAATTTCCTCACTATCCCTTTTTGGAACAACTATTATGTTAGAAACCCATTCAGAACCTTGATGCACTTCTTCAATGATTCCATTCTCTAGCATCTTATCAAGCTCTTGATTTACTGCTTCTACCATTGCATAAGGTATACGACGGCATCTCTGGGCAATGGGCCTATAGTTGTCTTTCAATGTCACTTTATGACTATAGCCTTTTATAGTTCCAAGTCCATGGAAAAGATGTTCATTTTCTTGAACAAGAGTTTCTATATTAGTAGACATTGATTCATTTACATGATTTACCCTTTTAATTATACCTAGTTCAAAACTAGCCTTGCCTCCCAACAAAGATTCAACTTTTTTATCAATCACATAAATTTCTTCTGAAACTGAATTTTCTTTCCAAGAAATCACAGCATTGAAATAACCATAACATGGAAGAGGTCTATCTTGACCATAGGCAAAAAAGGTTCGGGTGGTGTCATGTAATTTTGGCACAATTTTATGGCCATATAATTCAAGCATCTTATTAGAGCTTATGAAAGTTCTATCACTCCCTGTATCAATTATCATATTTATTTCACTACCATCTATTTGCACTTTTTCTTTATTTTCAGCACCTGTATAGTAGGTATATTCATCTGAACTTTCACCTACTTCAGTCTTATTTTCTTCTTGTATGGTCTTAACTTTAGTTTGATTGAAACTTTTGTGGTTTCTATTATTATTTTGATTTGGGCGGTTCCTGCAAGCTCTAAAAAGATGTCCTAATTTATTGCAATATGAACAAGTCATTTTTTTTAGCACCACATTCTTGTGCTGAATGTGTATCTAATCCACAGCGATAACATTTAGGCTTTGAGGCACCTGAAAATGATGGGGTACCTTGATTAGTGAATCTACCTTTGTTGAAATTATTAGCATTATAGTGCTTTTTAGGTTTAATTTGAACTCTATTTAGTGTTTGATCATTTTGAGGTTTAAGAAGTCTAATTTCTTTTCTAGAAATTTCTAACATTCTAGCAATATCAATGGTTTTTGACAGTGTCAAATTTTCTTGTTGCAACAATTTTTCTTTAAGTTTTTTGTTGTTACATTTTTCAATTATTTGGTCTCTTATCATATCAGCTTCTAAATTCCCAAATTCACAAGATTTAGAAAGCTCTCTTAAAGAAATTAGGTAGTTGTCGATCGATTCATCATCTTTCTGGACTCTTTGTCTAAATTTAAATCTCTCAGTGACCACATTTTTATGAGGTGTGAAATATTTATCTAAAGCCATTTTAGTTTGTTCATAATTTTCCTTTTCATCTGGCAAGTTGAAAAATATACGCTGTACATTTGGCCCTAAACAATGCAATAGAGTTGCTCTCTTAATTTCATCCGATTTTTTTGAAATTCCAGATGCTATTTCAAAAATGGCATAGGATTCCATCCATTGCTTATATTCCGCAAATAAATTGCTTGCATTCATATTCATGGGTAAAGGTGGCGTCAGGTTGGCTGCCATACTTGTTTTTTTTTTTTAGGGCTACAGTTATATTTTTCAAATTCTCGTCGCCAATTTATGTTGTATAGTTATTGTTGTATAGTTATTATTTAATTAAACATTACTCACCAGATGAAATTATTATTACAAATTATTTATTACACTTTATATTTATATTTTTACATCAACACGTTGTTTACATTATACATCGTATATATTGTTTATGATGATGATATATTCTAAATTTTAAAACACAGAATACTACACTGGGATAAAGAAAGAGGGGATTCCATTTAGTTATTTAATTATTATATATATTTATTAAGGAGCGACCCGCTCCAATACAAAAATTAGCAACAAACAAAAGCGAGTGTAATGGAACAAGGAAAACAAAGTCTCTGCCGTGTAGAGGTTGCGTCATCCCTCGCCAGCCAATCGGAGAGCGCCATTCAGGGTTCGTCAAGGACAGGCGGTTCCTACACATGTATATCGGGACAATAACTGTGAAAGATATTACAGTGACCTTTATTGAAGAAACACGAGATAATCAAGTGTGAACAACCTCTATCTCCTTAAAAAAAAAAAAGGATACCGGCGACATCAAAGAATTTCCACTTCTTCAAGTTTTATCCATGAGTGTATGTCGTCATTACATGATCCAAATATTGACATTTCTCCAGAACATTTAATGAGTACACATTCGGTTCCTATTTTTGTATTAAGACCTCAGTAAATATTATTAAAAGTTTTCATTTAACTTGCTTTTCCATGTCTGTCCGTCCACAAATCACACACACACACACACACTTGTAATCAATTCTTAACATATTTCCAGAGCACGTAGAAGTATGAAATTTTGCACACTTGCTCGAACCTGATGACAATGCAAGTTGGTAAACATCACTAATCAGTTACGTCATAATAAATCACATTAAACTCGAAAGTAACGAATGATCGTCCCCTCTACTTTCATTTGTACATATATAAATCTAATTAGATAATAAAAAGCCATATATTGGATTTAATAAAAGATTTATTTTGCCAATATTTCGGCTGGCTGAACGCCAACCTTTATCGAAGCATTACATTTTTGTATACACGTGTGTATATATAGTGTATAGTATACAGTGTGTTTACAAAGATGTAATGCCTTGATAAAGGTTGGCGTTCAGCCAACCGAAATATTGACAAATAAATATTTTATTAAATCCAATATATGCCTTTTATTATCTAATGAATTAAATATAGATTGCTCTATTTACAAAATAAATCTAATTGTTTGATGATGGCAGCAACTAAAATATGTATTTATTTTTCTAGTACATTTTATAAAAAGCTTTTTAAAGGTATTTTTTGTTTATTAATTGATGAGGCACAATTTGGATTATAAACACAAGGTAATAAGACCAAATCAAAATAAATAAATAGGGTGTGACCTTTCGGTAACAACGCTGTTACTTGAACGTCACACACTATTTATTTATTTGGATTTTTTCTTATTACCTTGTGTTTGTTTATTAATTGTGCTTTATCTGTTCAAGAGAGTTTCGGTAACCTTTTAAAGAGCCACATTATGAATTATTTTTTTTTAAACCTATCTTAAGATTGTCAATGTTTCCTATTTCAACTCCGTAAAACAAAATTGACTTCGCATATCAATTTTACTAGCCTTATTGTCAGACTTATCTGTATTACAATAAAGCGGTATTTCAGGAATGTTTTATTTTCTCACCTGTTCAATTCGGCTATAAATTTCTAAATTTCAGGTTTCACTTTGTCCGTTTATAAGGACACCTAGATATTTGAAGTTGTCAATTCTTGGTTCAATTTTGGGTTGTCAGGATTAATTGAGATGTTATTTGGGTTCTTTTTGTGATCTTCTTGTTTTTTTTTTGTTTGTTTATTTTGTGGGCTAAAAAAAAATCCTTGACTTGATAATTGCATAATCTTATCAGAATAATTAAAAAAAAAAACAACTAGGTCACCCACCAGATTTGTTCTGTCCTCGTCGGCAGAGTAGTATCCTCGACCGTTCCTGTGTCACTAGTTCCTTGTGGAGATCAATTTGCATAGTTTCCTTCATTTGTTCTATCAAACCCGCAAGGTTTTCAGGAAAGTCTGCAATACTAGGGCCATCATGCAGGTTTAGATGCCTGTCAAAGTTCTCTTGATGGGCTAGCCGATTCTCCGCCGCTGCGAAGGTAATGAAAAGAAAAAAAAAAACGAATTAAACACTATATAAGAAATGTACCAAAAGAGGTACCTCTCCCTTTAAAAATACATTAAAACAATGTACTTTGGTTCCTCAACATCCCAGTACTGAATGTTATGGTGGTGGTGAAAAAATGAGCCACAACAACAGTTTTGTAAAATTCAGACAAAAGTCAACCTGTATGTTTAAGTTAATAAGGATTTTTTTTTTTATAGTATTCAAGAGACGATTGAAAAAGAGTACAAAATAATATTTTATTAAATATATATATAACCAAAATACCAATTTATATCGTACATAAAGTGTATAAGAGTAATAAAACTAAAAAAAAACACACACACACAATAATCCATCGCGGGCATCAAAAAAAAAATGTTTTTTGTTTTTTTAAATCAATCGAGAAATTCGATTGGAAAAAGAGAAAAGATTTTCAATCGCCAAGCAGCAGACTGTTGCTGCAGGTAAGGTTGATGGATGAAAACTTGCCATCCTGCTTGCCAGTAGGCTGTAACTTTGCTGTAAGGATGGCTACCTGCTTATAGGACTTCTGGACCTGAGTGGTGACCTCGGATGTTGCTGCAGGCATTGAGGAAGTGTGCTGGACTCGACGGCAGCGGACTCAAGGACCCGCGGCTGCACGAGAGCACGCGGATCTCTGCCTTGCTCCATCTGGGACGCAGCCTAGCTGAGGAAGAGCGCTACCAGGTCCGAGGAAGTCTCCAGTGAAAAGCTCAGGTTTACCGACGTCGTGGCTGTGGCAGGAGGCCATCGAGGTGTACCTGGCGGCAGTTAAAAGACTCCCGGACCATTACAAGCAGCCGCAAGCTCTGTACAACATGCTGGGTAAGTATCACACATATGTCTTGTGTTTACTTGTGAACCGGTCGTGGTAGTTTTGTGGTAAGAATTACACAGGAGACAGAGGCAAAAACCCATAAGGGGTAGATCAGTGAGGAAAAAAGAGATAAATTCTGAAGACTACTCTTGGAACAACTGGTGTCGAGACCACCTCAGTGCGAACTGTCTCTTTATCATCACATTCAGCTGCTTTTAAACCGCTTTGAATAATCCCGGGGGGAGAGGGAAGGCTGGACATCTGGTGACCAAGGGAGTTGTTTTGACCCGGCTATTTTATCTTCTCGTTCTTTATACTCCCACACATTTTATTTTTATATATATTATAACACATATATGGGCTCAGGTATGTCTCTGGTCGTACGCGCTTATGGGACGTCATTTCTTACGGTGTCTCACCCATGCAAGGTTGACGACATTACATTCATGGACAAAACTCAAGGAAGTTTTACCTTTTAGCATTAATATCTGGATTCAGACAATAACTCTTAAATAGATTTGATACACAGTGACCGTTTTTTTAAGACAAACGTGATAACCAAGTATGAACAAAATTGTCTCCTTAAGTTTTGCCCATAAATGTAGATCTGTCAGTTAGTATAGAGAGAGCTATAGGAAAACTGCGATTGTAGTTCGGTGTCTTTAACCAACCTTTTCTACTGGATGGTGAGTGTTTATACATTGGTCTCTTTACCATTACCAAGATTGTCCGAATTGTAATAGGAGAGTGTATCGTCAAGAACCCTTAGCAAATGACAATGTGTGTTATTAAAGACACACGAGATACCCAAGTGTGAACAAAATTCCCTCTGTCTTCTTCTTCAAAAAAAAAACTATATACAGACGACCGGCGGCATCAAATACTTTCCACTTAAGTTTTGTCCATGAGTGTTTATCAAAGTTGCGCTATTTATTCCGATACGTTTGTTCTCAGCTATCTGAAATATTCAGTTGTATGATCAATAGGTGCTTGTTTTATTGAGTTATGTTGTTTTAAAGGTAGTGTCAGACATACATGTGTGTCCCCAGGTGAAGCCTACTCTCGCCTGAAGAGGTTCACAGACGCCGAGTACTGGTACCGGGAGTCTCTCCGGGCCAAGCCGGACCACGTCCCCGCCTTGTTGACCTATGCCAAGCTGCTGTCAAAATGGGTGAGTCCCTCAACCACGTGCCCCGAGCACACTTTACTCTCCTAACACAGAACGTCATCCGTTGTTTAAGAAGGAAATACAGTAGAACATCTATCTTATTGATTTTTCCCCCTGCTTTTACACTTTGATTTAACCAATAAGGAATCAAGGGTTTCTCATTTCTTTTATTTCTAGAGTTTTGGGGTTACCATGTCATTCAACACGGAGGCCACATGTTGGCCCAAAAGCTTGAGAAATAAAAGAAATCCTTGATTCCTTATTGATTAAATCAAAGAACATCTATCTCTAAAGAACGTTTGGGAGCAGAGCTAAAGTGTCTTTTTAGAGAGAATTGCCCTCTTACCGGTGAGTTTTTGGTGACCATTAGTGGGAGTGTCCACTCATGGACACCATACTCATGTAAAACTTGACGTTATTGCGCTTGTTAAAATAAATCAACGCTATTAAGTTTTTTTTAAACCTAAAGATCAAATATATCAACGTCACTTTTTACTCTAAAAAAAAATACAGTATAACGAACTTTCAATGAAAGGATACACCTGCTAGAGGACACCTTTCTACAACAGGACAGTTTTCATCACCAAAATTATTACCATTTAACAACTCTCCTGTGTGTTGTGTGCGTAAGAGGACGCCTCTCTCTCTAAAGGACATTTTGGCTCTGTACATAGGTATTTCCCTTTAGAGAGAGGTTGTGCTACTGTATTAGCAAATAATTATTCGATTTTCACTTTGTCTTATAGAACAGAAAACTTTATTATGATGCATTACCGCACCATCTGTTATCAAAATTCGAAACTATTCTAGACGTGTATGATTCTTTTTAAAATGAACAATTTCTACTGTCCTTACTGCAATGGAAAAATTAATGAAAGGGCCTGATGAGCTAGGCCTTCCCATTAATTATTCCATTGCAGTAAGGACAGTAGAAATTGTTTATTTTAAAAAGAATCATACACGTCTAAAATAGTTTCGAAGAAAACTTTATACAAAAAAGAAACATTTTAGATCCCCCTTTCAATTTTGTTCTAGAAAGTTTTCCACTGTATATATTAGAGCTGTAAACCCCTCCCTAAACACTTTAGACAAGGGGTTGGCAAACTTTTGAGTCGGAAAAGTCAAAAATTACAATTTACAAAAAAATTCAAAGTTTTTAAAGAGCCACAAATTATTTTTTCTTGCCAAAAATAAATGGTACTCGCTTAAATAATATTTGCATATGGAACTATATAAAGAGCTTCACATCCAAAAAGCCGCATGTGGCTCACGAGCCGCAGTTTGCAGCCGACCCCTGGTCTAGACCATGTAGGTACTGTGTGTGTACCCTCTCTACTGGAGGGTTAGTTCACCACAGCTATAAGCTAGACATTATACTTAACTTGATATGTACACATTGTAATGCGATGGTCTAAAAGCAAAACCAATCCTTCAGTACCCGTAGAAGGGCATCTTGCCCAAAAGCTTGTATGATCATTGTCTTATATAATGAAGCTTTTCTCCCCGAGAGATCTGTGTTTCTTCTTCTTAAGCTGATGTCTTCCTATGTCATCAAAATGCGCTATGGGAAATAGCCTACTATAAAAAAAATAAATAAACGACCCTGCCAGTATCTGTATCTGGATTATTCTGTCCGTTATGCCATATGATATCATATGTTAATGGCTGTGGAAGTTATCATCCAGATGTGTTATATATATATTAATTAATTGTTACCACAGAGTGTGTGTAAGCTTACAGGTAAATAGGCGCTAACCAAAACAGAAAAAAAAAGTTCCTTTGTTTAATATTAGTTTCCCTTTTATATTTTGATCTCTCTCTCTTGTAAATCAATAAATATAATGTTTAATTAATAATTATTGGAATCAGTTTCATTAAAAATTCTAAGTAAAGTCAACAAGATGCCATCTATCAGTCATCTCTGTAATCAAGATGACCTCATGTATATAGAGAAAAATACTATGTGTGATGGATAATATAGATATTAAAAGATGGCAGTGCGCCATCTATCAGAATAAATATCAACTAAAGGTTGACTCCAGATCAATTAGTAGAGAGAGGGGAGAAAAGGTGACATTATCAACCAACAATTTGTTGTTTTTTTAACAATGACATTTTTCTCACTCTCTCCCTAATATAGGGAAATCATAGATGACGTTATCAAAGTGTAAGGCTTCAAAATAGAAATGAAATTTTTTACTCGTGGTATCGCTTCTTTCTATGCGAACTTTTCACCTGTCACTCGCCACCTCTCTCTCAATACTGGAAGAGAAAGGTCAGTGAATTAGCCACTACACGTGATATTTGGTCAATTCAGAATGTCCAGCAACCCCACCAGCGAGTGCAAGTAACCAAACGGGGCTCTGGCACATTTGTAAGTGCAAAGTCAAACTGCTTTTCACATGTGTAGACATGTGGTGCGCTTACAGTAAAAAGCAGTCGCTAACTACCCACCATGATTATCATGTCCTGTATTACGTGTACTAGGGATAAGAAAAAAAAAAGAATGTCCAGTAAGTGAAGCTCTTAAGATCTTTGAGCTCTGGTGGCTGGTCAGTGTATGTTACTTCAGTTAAACACAACCTCAAGAGTGTCTATTGAAACCATCCCAATAGAAGTTAGACTGATGACAAGAGTGTGTGAGAGAATCAATTAAAATCTGCAGTTTCCGGAATGTCCCCAAGCTTGCTGCTGACTCCATCTGTCAGAATGTTTTGTTGTTTCTTATCCCCTTGTGTAAAGATTACACGAATTCCATGAGTTCATGCTCCTCGAGCTGTTTTATGATGAGCAGCGGCCTCTCCCAAAGGTCCTGTTTAGTGCATCTAATGCAAGCCAAAATGTGTTCTGGAGCTGCAGGTGACAAGCTACATTTTGGGCAAGTGGGGTAGATTTTGTTATTATTTTCTATCTTCAATGGCTTGAGATGATCTGTCAGAATGTAGATACAGCTGTTATATTTCTAAACGGTAAAATCTTCCCAATTACATGCGTGGTAAGGACAAAATACTCAGGAGATGAGTTTCTTTCATTGAAAGAAACTCATCTCCTGAGTATTTTGTCCTTACCACACAGCTGTTATATGGCATCCACTTCTGAGAACCTTCTACATTGGGGATAATCTAGCCTGGTCTCTCTCAAAGTTATGTCATTAGGTCTCCATGTCTGGTAGGGACTCATCAGATGGGTCGCCCAGTTGGACACATCTTTCTAACCCCACTCATTTTAAAAAGGTCATAGTTTCATTAAGGCCACTAAATGTATATATGCCGTTTGATATTATAAATGAGCATTTCTTGCGATGTCTAACATGGACACCATCGGTTCCGATCCTTACATGAGAGTCAGCTATTGTTGACACTCACTCAGCATTGTTCTGGAGTTTTGGTGGCCTTTTGGATATATATACTAATGGACAAAACAAGTGTAAAGTTTTTGATGTTCCTGGTTTTCTTTTTTAAACTTGTAAAGTGACTGTCATTTTGTGAACAAAAAATTAAATCATGCTCTTCTATAGGAGCTTATGAACTACACTCATGGACAAAACTTAAGGAAGTAAAAAAGTCTTTGATGTCGCAGGTCGTCTTTTTTTGAAAGAGACAAGAGGCAATGTTGTTCACACTTGGTTATCTTGTGTGTTTTCAATAAAGGTCACTGTAATATATTTCAGAGTTATTGTCTGAATCCCGATATACATACTAAAAGGTACAACTTCCTTAAGTTTGGCCATGAGTGTAGCTCTACCACATTGGCTGTTGGTCCGAGATGTCCTATTCCCAGCTAACCACCATACATGGGGACTGGTAAGATTCAGTTCTCCCCCATGGCTCACTTGTACCACGAGAACATAACACCAATGTGATGTGCAGGACAAACCAAGCGAGGCAGAGCAGAGGTTCCTTACAGCACGTAGCCTCGCACCCAATGACTCCGAAGTGTATCATCACTATGGTGAGTTCACCTACATCACTCGCTAAGCACTAAGTCCAATTCTCAACCTGCAACCCCAAAACACATTATTGACTCATCCATTGATGGACTCAACTCTTCCCCGGCAGACACCACCAAGTCTCAAGCTTTACAAGCTTGACACCCTAATATGATTGAGTGGAGATAAGAAAGAAGAAGACTCGCTAGGCTTCACAATACTCCGAACCTATGTCCTCACTTAACTACACAAAAAGTAGATGAACTCCGCATGTGTCACCAGAGCCATTTGTTTATTTTATATCGTTACCTTTATAATACCCATCTTCTCTCTTAAGCAACTGATTTTGTCCAAAAGTGATCTACATAGAGGAGAGCTGCCTTACTGTAATAGAAGGACCTCAAAATACACAAATATCAAACACACTGATGATAGTGTAACAATGCTGTCACAGAAACGTCACACAATTTTTATTTAATTGGATTTGGTCTTATTACCTTGAGTTAATTAACTCGTGATCATAATTTTTTTTTTAAATCTTTTGTAATTCTTCATCACAAAGTGTGCCTACTATTTTAGCTAAGATTCTTATAGTGTAACAACCTAAAATCTCAGCCAAACAACATGTGTCATAGCCATGTTCAACTATATGACTAAGACCAATCTTCCTACTTGCTATAGAAGAAACAAGTCGGGGACAAGTGTATATAAACCATTTTGGGCCCATAGAAGGATGTCTTGTCCTAAAGCTTGTACGATTGTCATCTTATATAAAGAAGTTCTTCTCCCATACTTGTGTTGCTTCTTCTATGTGGACCAACCAACTAACCAGGGTCCATGACAGGCCAGTTCCTGGCGGAGCAAGCCAGGGTAGGGGAGGCTGCCGACCTCTATGTCCGGGCCGCCCAGTTGGCCCCAGACCACTATGAGGTGATCCTGATGGCAGCTAGCACCTTGAGGGAGGCTGGAAGGAACCTGGAGGCTGAGCGGTACTACCACATGGCCGCTAGACTTAGGCCCCAGGTAGGTGACAGCCTTCCCACTGAGTACTGAACTGTCTCCATATATCTCCATGATGGGTGAAAAGATTCATGTCTCCATGATGAATGAAATGAGCTGCTATCGTTGGTTGGCTATCCATCACATGGAGGTGATAGACTTTGCCTCCCAAACTGTAGTACTGTAGAATGACAATTAAGTAACAAAGCATTAGTGTGTTATATACATGAATAAACACAACGCTAATTTGGTTCTTCTAATCAACTTCTTATTGTACTTTGAAAAACCAACATACAACCTCTCATATATATATACCACAGTAGAGGCCAATATGGACCTTGGTTGATAGAAAGTTAGCACACACTCTAAAGTTTTTATTCTTAAATATATATAGATCCTTAGAATATATGTGTATGATGATGAGTAGACTAGACCTTGGAACCCATATGACAACCATCAATGTAGCATCAGTTGGTCTGGCAATATATGTTGTTGAGCTGGTGCTGTGTCAAGGATGGTCAAATAAGCATGCAGGATCGGTAAGGATCTCTGTTCAAATTCTCTTTATTTACTTTCATACATTATGGAGAACAAAGCAAGTAACAGTCAACAACAGGGACTTCAATGCTGGCCATCAGATGGTCTTCTTGCTTCTTGACTGTTCTGTCCGCCACCCTCAGCTATTCTTGGGATGAACACAAGTGGTTGAACTGACCCTGCTTGCCACCATGGCGCTGTTGAAGCTTTCTTTCATTGTCGTAACAATATGGTAGGAGAGGTCAACTTGTCTATTCCATAGCTGTAGAGTAGTCAGTTACTGGATTCCAGAATGCCAAGTGTACTCATCCAATGTGTGGTAGTTCCAGTTTCTACCTACAGAAGTTTATTTTTTGTACTGTAGACTTATGGCTAACCTAATCTCTACCTAGTTTACCTACAACACCTCTTTCTTGTTCCAACTATCCTCCTGTTGGTGAAAAACACAAAGGTAATAAGACCAAATCCAAATAGTGTGTGATGTTTCAGTAACAGTGTTGTTACCATCATCAAACTGAAACGCTAAAGTACTGAATGCTATTAGCAAAACATCACACACAATTTATTTATTTAGATTTAGTCTTATTACCTTTTGTTTCTAATCTATAATCCCAAATTGATAAAGCACAATTTGGATTATAGATTATAGATACAAGGTAATAAGAACAAATCCAAATAAATAAATAGTGTGTGATGTTTCGGTAACAGCGTTGTTACCATCTTCAGACAAAAATACTGAATGAGAGAATTTTACACACTTGATAACAGGAACTATTTAAAAGCATGCTGTGGTAAAATTCTCTCATTCAGTACTTTTGTCTGAAGATGGTAACAACGCTGTTACCGAAACGTCACACACTATTTATTTATTTAGATTTAGTCTTATTACCTTTTGTTTCTAATCTATAATCCCAAATTGTTTCATTATTGGTGGGAGTAGTGTGTGAATAAAACATTCCCAATCTATTTTTTTATTGCCGCATTAACCTACTCTTTGCCCCCCCCCCCCTTCTTATTTAAAGGGAGAGATTATAGTATTATCTATATACAGTGCTGTTTGTTTTAATATTTAAAACATCTTGCACATTTTGAATGCTTTATTATTTTTTAAACTTTTAGATTGAATATGAATCAAAAAGGTCTGATGATTAAAAAGTTTTTAAAAAGATAAGGGAATTGGTGAAATTAAGATGAATGCTTAATTTTATTATATTCACACATGTGATTCTAGCCAAAGTTAAACATACCTTGAGACCAGAAACAACCAGCTTTGATATGGTACAATTCGGAATATAGATTAGAAACACAAGACCAAATCCAAATAAATAGTGTGTCACGTTTTGGGTACAGCGTTCAGTACTTTTATCTGATGATGGTAACAACGCTGTTACCAAAATATCAATAAGGTATAATTAGGATTATAGATTAGAAACACAAGAGCAAATCCAAATAGTGTGTCACGTTTCAGTAACAGCATTTCAGTACTTTTGTCTGATGATAGTAACAATGGTGTGTGTGTGTCACAGAAACGTCATACAATTTTTATTTAATTGGATTTGGTCTTATTACCTTGACTTTATTACCTCATGATCATACTTTTTTTTTTATCTTTTGTAATTCTTCATCACAAAGTGTGCCAACTATTTTAGCTAAGATTCTAACAATGTGATTGTGTAACAACCTGAAATCTTAGTCAAGCAACATGTGTTATTATAGCCACAGGTTCAACTATATTTAAATGTCCTCTTCTTCTTAATATACAGTAGAACTACCTCTCTGTAATGGACAACACCTAGTTACAGAGCCAAAGTGGCCTTTACAGAGAAGTGTCCTCCTTCCAGAGAGCTGCTAAATGGTCATTTTTACAAACAGAAGGAATTGTCGGATAGCATTGCTAAGAAGAGAAAAAAAACTAACAGCAATGAATTTCTTTATTCAAGATATATATAAGATTGGCGATCTTTTCTACAAAAATTCTCTATAATCTTGTAAAATATTTCCATTTATTATATGTATATACAGTTAAACCTGTCTATAGCGCCTTCCTCTCTATAGAACCCGATTTTAACATTAAAATGTAAACATTTTACATTAAAAGTGACCTGTCTATATCACCCTATTTTGGTGAGTCCCAAGAGGGGGCGCTATAGACAGGTTTAACTGTATATAATTTCTTTCTTTTATAATTTTTGTATTTGTATTACAGCATGTTGAAGAATGTTATTAACTGAAAAAGCTTGCCAAGCTGATATCTCTTTTAATAAACTTGTATTTGTTAGCTTTTGTCTCTTTCCTAGCAACTCCCAACTTTGACGGTTCCAGTCAGGATGAGAAAAGGAGGAAGGGGAGCAGTAACAAGCTCACTAAAAAACCTGGGCTCAGCTGGCCCGGCTGATAGTACCCTGTAAGGGCTCCTGATCCAGGGATACAGGATGGGCAGTGTCTAAATTCCATGTTAGGAGTGGCTGCACATGACATCTGTTCCTCCTTATATTGGAGCTAAGTCTGCCTGCTACTGAGTAGTGCTCCCAGTCTTAATGACAAAGGCATTCTACTTCACCCAGTCATGACAGTTGTCAACTCTATAGGCTTGATACCCTAATATGATTGAGCGGAAATAAGATCTCTTTTTAGCAATGAAAACTGTCTTATGTAGTAGAGAGGTGTCCTCTCATGAAGGTACTGTGTATGGATCACACCTGCTCAGGCCGGAGATTGGTCTACATTGTTGATGGCATCTAATGAGCATGTGTGATGATTAGCAAAAATCTTGGATATTTAAGAATGTGGAAAAATACCTGGTTCTATAGCTTGGTCTTTGTATGTGAATGGAGAATTAATGGACAAAACTTAAGGAAGTTGTACCTTTTATCATGTATATTGGGATTCAGACAATAACTCTAAATGTTATTTGTTACACAATGACCTTTATTGAAGGCACACAAGTTAACCAGGTGTGAACAAAATTGTCTCTGTCTCCTTCAAACAAACAGACCACCATCGACATCAAAGACTTTCCACATCCTTAAGTTTTGTCCATAAGGGTGGTGTATATTCTAAAGTAAGAGAAACCACACTTAACGACCAAGGGGTTGTGGTTCCAGGAAGTGAGCAGCCATCTCAACCTGGGCGCCATGTTACACCTCAACGGCAAGCTGCAGGAAGCTGAAGCCAGCTACCTGGAAGCTCTAAGGCTACGTCCCGGAGACCCCACCACACTGGACAATCTGCACAAACTGCGCCGTTCAGTCCGCAACCGCAGATGACAACCATTTCTTCCAACCCTTCCACAACATCCATCTTTCTTTCTTCTTTTTTTAAAGCCACCTCTCTTTCTTTCTCAGAATCAATGTTCTCGTGAAACAATTTTCTTTTTTCCTTGGAAATAGGATTATATACATTCATAGACAAAACTTAAGGAAGTTGTACCTTTTACCATGTATATCGGGACAATAACTCTGGAAGATATTTCAGTGACCTTTAATGAAGACATGACATAACTAGGCATAAACAAAATTGCTTCTGTCTCCTTAAAAAAAAAAAATAGACAACCAGTGACATCAAAAACTTTCAACTTCCTTAAGTTTTATCCGTGAATGTATATATTAAAGAAAAATCAATGATTCAATATATGTTTGAAAATGATGTGTCTCTATAAAAAATGATGAAATTTGGATTATAGTTTATTAGAAACAAAAGGTAACAAGACAAAAAAAAATCCAAATTAATAAAATCATTAATTTGGTCTTGTTCCCTTTTTTTATTTCTAAAGTCTACATAGTTAAGATTTCAGGCTGATATCCTTTTGACTGATTTGAAACAAAGCACAATTTTAGCTATTAATATAACATACATACACATTGTTTTCAAACCTATATAGATCATTGATTTTTATATATTCTCAATCGCTTGATGCATTGCGATTGAAAATTTTGAAAATACAAATACAGTTAAACCTGTCTATAGCGCGCCCTCTAAATAGCGCCCGATTTTAAATACGTAGTACGATACGATTTACATAAAAAGTGATCTGTCTATAGCATCCTATTTTGGTGAGTCCCAAGAGGGGGGGGGGGTTATAGACAGATATAACTGTATATTACTTCTGTGGGTTTTTTATTTTTTACTTTGTTTTTTTCGAAGGGGATGTGAATGAAATATTTTGTCCATATATATATATATTTCCTATTCAGTCATCTGTGATATTTCAATATTTGGGATTTAAAAAATTTAAATATCCTCCACGTGTTAAAAAAAAAGTAAAGATCAATCAATTTTTTTATTGATTGATTGAAAAAATATATATTTTTTTTTTTAAGGGAGGATTCTTTGATTTTTATTTTTTTCCAGTATTTTTCACTCAAGTGCTTCTCATTTCTCTCTCCAAACGCAATCTCAAATATTTAGCAATAAATAAATAAATAAAATGTATTGTTCTACAACACTCAATGGCCCTGTCGTTGCCATGACAACCCTGTATATACAAAAAAAAATTACATCTTTGAAAAAAAAAAAAAAAAATTACTACATATATATATATATAGATTATATTTACATATTCTATTTTTACATTCTAACCGCCATATTTTTATTATAACTGTGTATCATACGTTGATGAGTTGGAGAATTTAACACAATTCTTACCATTAAAAAAACAAAAGGTTTTTTAAAAAATAATAATAATGATATTAAATAACTACCTAACTAACACACTGAGTATATATATATCTAGATTTTTTTTCTATTTATTTTGTAATTACTTTAAAAATATAAAAAAAAAAATTTTTAGATCTTAATAACAATTCTCTTTTTTAACGAGTTACTTTTTTTATATAACAGGACCACCACTCACTAACTAACTTTGCAGGAGTCAGATGATGACAAATAACTACTCTACTGGTAGATTGACAAAATTAATAATAAAATAAAAATTTTAATAAATTGAAATTTTTGTCTTTTTTTTTCTTGAATCAATGTTTTCATATTCCATGAACTCCTATGAATTCAAAGAAGATATTATTGACATGAAGCTAAATGGAAATCAAAGAATTATATCTTTAGATGTTGAATTCATGTTTACTTCAATCCCTATATTCCATGATGTTGTTGTTTCTTATCCCCTTGTATAAATTCCAGGAGTTCATGTTCTTCAGGACAAGAAAGAGATGTAGAATTGTTCATTAATCAATCATGAATTATTTTGTCCATATAGGCTGTCTCACTTTGTATGGGGGACCGTAAAAAATATATAAATTTTGACCAGAATGCTAAGAGAAATTAAAAGGTGATCCATTGAATTTGATTTATATTTAAAAAAGGTGTACCTGGATCTGTGAAAAAAAAAAAAAAAAATTTTTGTCTGAAAAGTTTATTGATGTTGATATGGCACAATTTGGATTATAGATTATAAACACAAGGTAATAAGACCAAATCCAAATAAATAACTAGTGTGTGATTCATCCATTACTTTTGTCTGAAGATGGTAACAACGCTCTGCTACCGAAACGTCACACACTATTTATTTATTTGGATTTGGTCTTATTACCTTGTATTTATTGATGTTGTTTCTTATCCCCTTGTGTAAATATCACACAAATTCCATGAGTTCATGCTCCTCAAGTTTATTGTACAATAAATTTATAAAAAGAGAGAGTAATCCTTCGAAATATTTTGTGGAAAAATATTATTTTTCTCTCACAGATTCAGGTAATACCTTTTTTATATAAAGCTATTAGAAGTGTGAGCATTCACTGACAAAACCACCTTCTATCAACAACCCTACATAGATGTTCCAACCAGGTTTTCTACCTGGAGCAACCAACTCTGTAATGAGCTTTGCCAATCATCAGTAGAGAGTGTCAAATATTTCATCCCAGAGTTTCCTTAGAAACATTACAGCCAAATTAAGCTGTTACTTTCATAAATGAGTTTTTGACCCGAAAAATCTCAAAATGTATTTTATTTTTTAATGATATATATATTAAAAATGGCATATCCTGACCAGAAGCACATGTGCTTTACAGAAGGCAGAGCGCCATCTGGTGGAACAGAAATCAACTAAACATTGATTTAGCCTGTTCCCTGATAATTGGCCAACCCAATTTCTTGATAAATCAAGAAAAGCCATCCACGAATGCATTTCACGCTTTTGGCGCTCGTCAGCGTGGAGTAGGCTTATGTTATTATATGTTACAATTTGGTTTATAGATAAAAGAAATGAATAATAATACAGTAGAACCTACCTGTAAAGAACACCTAATTGCAGAGCCAAACTGTTCTTTAGGGAGAGGTGTCCTCTTACCGGAGAGTTGCTAAATAGTAAAAATGGTAATTTTGCAAATGAAAACTGTCCTTTATAGAGAGGTGTCCTCTAAAGGGAGGTTCTACTGTAATAATAATAAGAAGAAATAAGACCAAAAATCCAAATAAATAAATAGTGTGACATTTCAGTAACAGTGTTGTTACCAAAACATCACACACTATTTATTTATTTGGATTTAGTCTTATTATCTTTTATTTGTAAAAAAAAAAGAAGCTTATCAGGTATACCAGACACAATTAACTTTTAAACAATTTATAGCATATAATAAAAAATATAATTTCTATCGTGTTACAACGTGGTACAAAATACATACCCTGGAGAAAGCATACCTGAAGAGGGGAGGTTGAGTAGGATTTATTACAGGGAGGGAGGGCAGGCTAGAGACAGGCTCTACAGGCTTCCAGCAGTTCCGGGTACTGGAACTTGAAGCCCAGTTCTAGAGTCCTGCGAGGAAGAACTTTCTGACCTTTGGTGACCATGGAGGCTCGTTCTGGATGGAGTAGGAGGTCCATGACCTGCGCTGGCATTGGGAGTAGCGCGGGCCTGCACATGGCCTTGCCTAGGGTCTTGGCAAACTGGCGGCTAGTGACCACCTCTGGGGCCACGCCGTTCAGCACCCCGGCCACCTGGGGCTGGGAGATGGCGAAGGCAAAGAGAGAGGTGAGGTCCTCCAGGTGGATCCAGGGTAGGTACTGGTGGCCCGGACCTACGGGACCTCCCAGTCCAAAGAAGAAAGGCCAGTACATCTGCTTTATCAGTCCGCCTCCCTTTCCCAGCACAACTCCTGGGCAAGTGGGGTATGGCTCTTACAACGCCACCGTGGGGAGTACGAGGCACTCACCGGAGCGGATCACCACCCGGCGTACATCCTCCGCAGACTTGAGGTCTCCTGCAGCCTCCCAGTCTCTACACAGCTCAGCCAGAAAGTCCCCGTGTCCTCCCTCACTCTGCTCCGTGTATTCCTTGTCCTCACTGGGTGGGTAGAACCCTGGACACACATCAATACCCTTAATGCATATTGGTCACATTGGAAGAGGAGACACACATCAATACCCTTATTGCATATTGGTCACATAGGAAGAGGAGACTCAAACATCAATACCCTTATTGCATATTGGCTTGGAAGAGGAAACACACACATCAATATCCTTATTGCATATTGGTCACATTGGAAGAGGACACTCAAGTTTATACAGAGAAGATTGTATTCCTGAACTGATGACATATCCCCATTGTCAAAAGAGACTTTCCAACAAAGAGATTTGTTACATATTGTCACCTGTGGAAAATTAGGAAAGATGTCAGGAAAACAATTTACATAGTTGAACCTTGTTAGAACAACGCCGCTAGGAACCACGATTTTAGGCCGCTATATAACCAGGGTTTAAAACAGGTTAGGTACAATTTGGAATATACACTCATGGACAAAACTTAAGGAAGTTGTACCTTTTAGCATGTATATCGAGATTCAGACAATAACTCTGAAAGATATTGACTACACAGTGACCTTTATTGAAGATAAACGAGATAACCAAGTGTGAACATAATTTACTGTTTCCTTAAAAAAAAAAAAAGTCGACTGACAACATCAAAGACTTTCCACCTCTTTTTGTCCATGAGTGTAGATTAGGAAAACAAGGTAATAACACCAAATCCAAATAAATAAATAGTGTGTGATGTTTTGACAACAGCATTGTTACCATTAATATTCAGTACTTTTGTCTGATGATGGTAACAACGTTGTTACCAATATGTTGAACACTATTTATTTGAATTTGGTGTTATTGCCTTGTGTTTCAGGGTTCAAACTTGAGACTTCAGAGCTAGGATGTTAGAACAAAGTAAGTGTTGAAAAAAAAAAAGAGGATGGTATAACAAGGTTCTCTCTGTTGAATTTTGATCCAAACAAACAAACTTTATATACCTACAAAAAAAAAGAACAGGAAAGTATTGAGAGAAATTTGGTGAATAACAAAATACAGTAGAACCTTTCTGTAAAGGACAACACCTAGTTGAGCCAAAGTGTCCTTTAGAGAGAGAGAGGTCTCTCTTACTGGAAAGTATCTAATTGGTAAAAATGGTAATTTTGAATATTAATAATTATCTGTGTAAAAACAGAATCCAAGACGAAATTATGCATATAATATTTGGATGCTCTTGCTTAGAGAAACTGAGGAAAGAAATTTTGGGTGACTTACCCTGGTCTCAACCTGACTGCCAACAAATTTGCAGCTGGATGAACACACTGATGGTTGATCAGGGTCTCTCCCTCGGTTTATATAAATTCTACAAGGCCGCAGTCAATGTCCGTTGGAGAACAATGGATGCGCCGAATGTCGTGGTTTGCTTGGAGGAAGAAAACGAAGATTGAATGCGGCTGATTCAACACTAGCCCTCTCAATGATATCCTAACCTTGACATATTCTAAACATTGGTACTTTAATTTAAATATTTAATCATGTACGGTTCCTTTTGCTCTGTATGTTTATTTTTTGTATATATGGTTATATTTATTTTTGTTTGTTTTTTTTTCTTTCTTCTCGCTTTTCTTTTTCCTTATTACTTCTTGTATTCTAGTTTTTACTTTTGAAATATCTTCCTTTGCTAAATCCTGTAGAGGGGAATCATGTATAGGGCTGGATGCCCCAATAAAAAGGCTTGTGTGTGTGTGTGTGAATATTAATAATTGTTCTTTATAGAGAGGTGTCGTCCTCTAGTGGGAATGTCCTCTAATGGAGCTTCTATTGATTATAATCTGTTAATATACAGTATTTTCTTAATAATAATAACTCCTTAGAAATAACAGCAAAAATTCAAGAACAACAGAGAAATGTTTCCTTGTGTTATATCGATAAAATATGAGCTTTCAAACCTTATGTTACTTCTACAGGTGAAACTCCCTAAGAAGAACCAGTGAGGTGTTTGAAAGCTCTTGTTCTGTCAATATAATCAAAATAAACATTTCTCCATTGTTCTACTGTAGTATTATAAACAGTAGTGTTTGTTGTTGTTTCTTATCCCCTTGTGTAAAGATTACACAAATTCCATGAGTTCATTCTCCTCAAGCTATTTTATGATACGCAGCAGCCTCTCCCAAAGGTCCTGTTTAGTGTATATAATGCAAGCCAAAATGTGTTCTGAAGCTGCAGGTGCCAAACTACATTTTGGGCAAGTGGTGTTTGTGAGGACAAGAACCTACCTACTCCGGAGATGGAAGCAAACACTTTAGGCCTGGGGTGCTTGGACTTTTGGATAAGCTGTGCCAGAGCCTGGGTGGTATGGACTCTACTGGCCACCACGTTCTGCTTGAAGCCTGGGGTCCATCTGTTACACCCACACATTAGAACATATTTAAACTATAATGTTGATGATTCTTTTTGAAATACAAAAATTTCCCACTGCACATCTACTGCAATGATGAATTAATGCGAGGGCCTGGCTCATCAGTGGTGAACCCTCCCAGAGGTTTGTCAGTTTAATCTGTAGTATGGTTGTTGATGTGCTGTGTTGTGTGGCTTGTGGAAAGGCTGCTGATAAAATTTTAATTAAAATTAATTTATTTAAAGCAAAAAACATTATAAAGAGAAAATAAGCAACGGTTGAAATAACGGCCGTTGGAGTTTTAGCCCTAGATGTTTACCGCTGCAGTGTGGCCAGATCAAGTGTGTCGGAAGAAACCAGCCGCTAGAAAGTTCTGGATGACGTCCCACGCGCATGCGTAGTGAGGTTGACGCCCGCGCATGCATAGTGAAATGTTCTCCCCAACACGTGCTCGCCAAGCTTCTGCCCGTATGTGTTTTGAAGCTTTGTCCCACTTCGCTGAAGCAAAGTGCGGTCGCCACAAATCTACCACTGGAAGGGTTCACAACTGATGAGCCAGGCTCTTCCATAATTCATACGTCTCAAAAATAGTTGAAATAGCTTATAACAGATGGGGCACATTAATGCATTACATTCTGTGGTTAGTTGGTTGTACTCCTTTCTCTCATTGGTCATTGTTGTTAGTGTCCATCGAGTCAACTTTTGGTAACACACTATATGGTGACAAATATTTTTCAATCTGATCTGTTGGTGACCATCACTCTCATCTAGTGACCTTCTGGTAGCTTTCTTTACCATTTCTAGACAGTTAATTGAAGGTCTTCCTCTCTTTCTTATTTCTTCAAATGTTCTCACAACAAACATGGACTCTTCACTGACTGGATATCTCATACCTCAATATGTGACAATGTCATCCCCAATGACCAAGCAAGACCATCACTACTCTCCAAGATACTTCCAGGATCCCACAACCCCCAAATTATCAATAAATTATATTGTGTTTCTTTTGTATAAAGGTTCTCATACCCTAAAGATAGTCTTTCTTATTTCTTCAAATTTTATTTAAGGACTCTTCACTGACTGGATATCTCCGACCTCAATAAGTGACCAAATCAAGATCCCCAATGACCAAGTAAGACCACCATCCCCTCCAAGATACTGCCAACTACTGTACAAACATCTTCCAGGATCCCCCTCTACCCAAATTATCAATAAATTATATTGTGTTTCTTTTGTATAAAGGTTCTCATACCCTAAAGATAGTCTTTCTTATTTCTTCAAATTTTATTTAAGGACTCTTCACTGACTGGATATCTCCGACCTCAATAAGTGACCATGTCAAGATCCCCAACGGCCAAGTAAGACCACCATCCCCTCCAAGATACCGTTAACTACTGTACAAACATCTTCCAGGATCCCCCCCCTACCTAAATTATCAATAAATTATATTGTGTTTCTTTTGTATAAAGGTTCTCATACCCTAAAGATAGTTGAAGGTCTTCCTCTCTTTCTTATTTCTTCAAATTTTATTTAAGGACTCTTCACTGACTGGATATCTCCGACCTCAATAAGTGACCATGTCAAGATCCCCAATGACCAAGCAAGACCACAATCCCCTCCAAGATACTGCCAACTACTGTACAAACATCTTCCAGGATCCCCCTCTACCTAAATTATCAATAAATTATATTGTGTTTCTTTTGTATAAAGGTTCTCATACCCTAAAGATAGTATTTCTTATTTCTTCGAATTTTATTTAAGGACTCTTCACTGACTGGATATCTCCAACCTCAATAAGTGACTATGTCAAGATCCCCAATGACCATGCAAGACCACCATCCCCTCCAAGATACCGTTAACTACTGTACAAACATCTTCCAGGATCCCCCTCTACCCAAATTATCAATAAATTATATTGTGTTTCTCCTGTATAAAGGTTCTCATACCCTAAAGCTAGTTGAAGGTCTTCATCTCTTTCTTATTTCTTCAAATTTTATTTAAGGACTCTTCACTGACTGGATATCTCCAACCTCAATAAGTGACCATGTCATGTCAAGATCCCCAATGACCATGCAAGACCACCATCACCTCCAAGATACCGTCAATTACTGTACAAACATCTTCCAGGATCCCACAACCCCCAAATTATCAATAAATTATATTGTGTTTCTTTTGTATAAAGGTTCTCATACCCTAAAGATAGTCTTTCTTATTTCTTCAAATTTTATTTAAGGACTCTTCACTGACTGGATATCTCCGACCTCAATAAGTGACCATGTCAAGATCCCCAATGACCAAGCAAGACCACCATCACCTCCAAGATACTGTTAACTACTGTACAAACATCTTCCAGGATCCCCCCCCTACCTAAATTATCAATAAATTATATTGTGTTTCTTTTGTAGAAAGGCTTTCAGGCTCAAAATCTCTAAGAGATTTGAATTAAAATTCTTTAAAAAAAAACTTATCCCTGTAATTAAGAGAAAGACATTTCTTAATCAAAATGCAATAAGACCAAATCCAAATAAATAGTGTCTGACATTATGGAAACAACGCTGTTACCATCGCACACTATTTATTTATCTTGATTACGATAAAGCACAATTTGGATTATAGATTATAATAAAAGAAAATAAGACCTAATCCAAATAATTTATTAGTGTGTGACGTTTCGACAACAACATTATCACCATCATCAGACAAAAGAATAAATTTTAAAAATATATAAAAAACCCTTTATTCTTTTGTCTAATGATGGTGACAATGTTGTTGCTGAAACGTCACACACTAATAAATTATTTGGATTAGGTCTTATTTTCTTTTAATTTTTTGATTACCTTTTGTGTATAATCTATAATCCAAATTGTGCCACATTTCCTAATTGTACGTGATGTTAATACATCAACCTGATCCCAGCACACTCTTATACTATTTTATCTCTGGATGTTTTCACATCAATAATCTTCTACTCTTTTGAATTCCCAGGTCTTCTTTCCACAACAGTAGGCTGGCTGGGCTATATGTCTTCTTCTTTCTTATCTCCACTCAATCACACTAAGGTATCAAGCTTGTAAAGCTTGAGATTTTTTATGGTGTTTCCCGGGGAAGAGTAGAGCTCATCAATGGATGAGTCAATACAGTCAATAATATGTCTTGGGGTATAGGCTGAGAATTGCACTTAGTACATAGTGGGAAAACCTTGCAACCATTCTGGAAAGTCATTGTCCGTAGATGACCAGACTTAAGTCTGGAAATCAAAGACTGTTGTTCTCTTGTGGGCTATATGTGATGTCTTGGAGCGTTACAAGTGTCTGAGGATGGAAACACAATACATCACTATATTATATCTTAAACACAATAAGACCAAATCTGAATAAATAAATAGTGTGTGACGTTTCGGTAACAGCGTTGTTACCATCTTCAGACAAAAGTACTGAATGAGAAATTTTACCACGAAATGTCACACACTATTTATCTATATGGATTTGGTCTTATTACCTTGTGTTTATAATCTATAATCCAAATTGTGTCTTATCATTATATCTTATCTATAACCTACACTATAACTGTGGGCACCAGACAATACTGAGGTTACAAGAGGGAGCAAGGAAAGAAAGACACACCATGGGACAACATATACCTACGAGTCGGATCCATGACATTCTGTCCTGCTAGGTTCACCACTCCCACGCACTTCTCTGGGAGTCCTTTCTCTGACAACTCCGGCTGAAACACAACTTGGCTCCATTATATATTATCATCACATATCATATATCTGGCATACAAGTGCTGGCCCAGAATGAAAATATACACACAATGTAAAATATATTTTTTGAAAATGTTTTACCCAATTTTATACAAATCTATACGGAGGTCAGGGGACAAGTGATGTACATTGTTGGTTTTGGACTGCTAGGACCCGGAACCAACGTAATGGGTACTTTTTAATTTTTACAAAAATACTCCAATGGCCACCGATTCTAGCAAAAGTCCAATCCCACCAGCGAGTGCAAATAACCAAATGGAGCTCAGGCACACTTGTAAGTTCAAAAGTCAAACTGCTTTTTACATATGTAGACGTGTGGTGCACTTACAGTAAAAGCAGTCACCAACTTCTACCCACCATGATTATCATGGCCTGTACCATGTGTGTGTACTATGGATAATAATAAAATAAAAAAAAAACCTATATTTTCTACTGACCCTATGCCTTTTTATAAAAGACTTCATCAGGCTTAGATTCCACGGCCTATAGGGATCTACCACCAGGTTTTTGCAAGTTGATGGCCAAGCGGCTTCTCCTTTGTTAAAGAAGACACACCATGGATGCAGGAAACAGAAAGCTCCCAAACATGAAGATGAAAGTTAGCTCTGTCTTAGACCATGGGTGAGTTCAAGGATTGACGGAGAGTTGACGAAAAGGTTTGAAGAAGATAGAAAACTCACCAGCTTGAAGTCAGGACTAGACCACTACTCTAGGTCCTGCTGACTATCCTCTGAATGCTGCCTCTTGAATGTCTACACATGCGGAAAGCAGCTTGACTTTTGAACTGTGCCAGAGACCCATTTGGATACTTGCACTCATTGGTAGGGTTGGACTTTTGCAAAAGAATTGGGGGTCATTGAAGCAAAAAAAATGTGAAATTCAATCCTGGTTTGTGGTTTTCAAAAACTTAACCCACTCCTCCACCAACCCCCTGGCAGAGAGAGAGAAAGAGTAAAAAGATTAAATTACAGTTAAACCTGTCTATAGCGCCTCCTCTTGGGACTCACCAAAATAGGGTGCTATAGACAGGTCACTTTTAATGTAAAATATTTACATTTTAATGTTTAAAATCGGGTGCTATAGAGAGGAAGATACTATTTAGAGGGGGGTGCTATAGACAGGTCACTTTTAATGTAAAATATTTACATTTTAATGTTTAAAATCGGGCGCTATAGAGAGGAAGACACTATTTAGAGGGGGTGCTATAGACAGGTTTAGGCATACTTTAGCCACGTTTTAAAAGTTAAAGAGAAAACGAAAATATAGCGTGGTGAGTTTCTTTTTATTAAAATTACAAGCTTTCAAGCAAAATGCTTTTCATCGGGTAATCCAAAAAATAGACAGGTTTAACTGTATATAAATTATAAACATAAGGCAATAATATCAAATCCAAATAAATAGTGTGTGATGTTTCAGTAACAACACTGTTACCAGCATCATATCTTATTACCTTATTGTTTATAATCCAACTTGTGTGCCTTATCATAATTTCACAGTCTCCTTCTGCTGGTCACCATGTACTATGAGTGTATCTCAACAAAGTAGTAACTTCAAAGATAGTTAAACTTTCCTCTAAATAAACTCACATCAGAATAGGCTCAGTAAATATTGATTTATTTGCCTACAAAATGCTGTGCCTGCGGACATCATTCCTAAATACATTATGAACATAAGGTAATAAGACCAAATCTCCAAATAAATAAATAGTGTGTGACATTTCAGTAACAGCATTGTCATCGAAACATCACCCATTATTTATTTGGATTTATTCTCATTACCTTATGTTTATAATCCAAATTGTACCTTATCATCCCCTTAATACATTGTTGAGACATATCCCAAATGGAAATGACATGTGAAAATAAATAGCTGTAGTTTATTTGGTATACCAATGATTAATTTTTTTTTTCTAATCCATCAGTTTTTTTTTTTTCTTATCTTAGTCTAAATTAGACAGGATCTTGGAGGTCGTGCTCATAAAGAAGTTCAAGAACTCTTCTTGGTTCTCTGTACAGGGATCCTTTGTCCTTTCCAATACAATCCAATATATTATATAATACACTGCAGCTTGTGATTGTAAAACAACACTTGAAGTTACACCGCATGAGTTTCTTTTCAATGAAAAATCAAAATTTATTTCAAGGTGAAATATTGACTATTTCTAACCTTTTTGGATGAGGTATGAAAGGGTGAATTATGAAGAGTAATGATGAACGGAAAAATAAGTGTCCAGGGATGGGAAATAGTCAATATTTCACCATGAAATAAATTTTTGTTTTTCATTGAAAAGAGACTCATGCGGTGTAACTTCAAGTGTTGTTTTACAATCCAGTATATGTTGGGGAGTGGCCTCTTCGGTTTTGCACCTAGTGCACATGAAGCTTTTGGCTCTCTCTTTATAGACTAGAGGGCGAATCCATCAGTTGATTACTTAAACCAACAGACATCCTAGTATATTGATGACTTGTAGATATCTTGTTTAGACCACAGCACTGTGCTCTGGGGATGTCTCACAATCCAGACATTTTGTGCAGTTTGAAAAGTGTTTGGTTTTACCTTCAAAGAATATTTTCCTTGTGTGGCCTGTTTTAAGGTGGGAAATGATATAGTCATGTCTATCTAGGATAATCATTAGTACCAATGATGTGAGAAATCCTCTCTCCAAGTTCTTATGATTAATCCAATGATTAATTATATTCGACCAAATTCTGGTTCGTTTCCAAGGTGACTAACGTGGCAACGGCACCCATTTTCCAATGAAGATAGTGGATATTGCTGCTGCTGTGATGGAGATGCATGGAGACATCTGAGACTCTTCTTTGGACACGACAACAACAACAACAATGATTAATTATTTTAATTAATTGATTATGTCATCTCTGGAACAGAGAGAGAGGTGTTATATTTGACCAATGACTTCTTGATTAGCGGGCTGTAGTGCTATTAAAATGATAAGGCACAATTTGGATTATAGATTATAAACACAAGGTAATAAGACCAAATCCAAATAAATAAATAGTGTGTGACGTTTGGGTAACAGTGTTAATAACATGCTGTGAAATATTTTCTTATTCAGTAATTTTGTCTAATGAAGGTAACTACTCTGTTAAAAAACATCACACACTATTTATTTATACTTAGTCTTATTGTGTTTTTATTAGCATTTCATAGGTTCTGTGATATTTTAAATTAATGTAAATATCCAAGAAGAGAAAGAAAAAAGTTTATATATATATATGGTAATTTAAACCAACAACCCTATATTGTATAATACTTATAACAAGATTGTCATGTTGTATATAGAAACACATCTATAAATAATTATACGCATAATTGACATGTGTCATTGCATCACCATATGTAATGTACTTTGTACAAACTGAGGATGAATAAATAAAACTATGTAATAGATTAAGAGCTGAGTTAAGAAAGAGATCAAGATAGAAATCCAACAACCCTAAAAAGGAATTTGGCAGCTCGTTGCCATCAGGTCCAAAGGGTGTAGAAAATGCCGCAGCCACCCCACGCACTTTGCACCCGTTCAAAGTCCAAATTCTCGCCTGTCCCCCCCCTCGGCAAAGATATAAAACATCTGCCCTAGCCGAAATGTTACTTATAGAGACTTCACCATCGTCGTAAGCCCTCGTCGGTTGTACCCAGGTCCACCTCATCGCCATGTAGAACAATAAGAACTCTCCTATCTCCATCTTGCTCTTAGCTCGACTCCTATCTGTTCACGGAACTTTCCTACTACAACTGTGTCTCTTTGTTTTTTGTGTGTGGACATTCCCAAGCTTTCCACTCTGCCTCGACCACGACTGCCTGTACTCTGTGAGAACTTTTAAAGGTCCTACAAGGTGCAGAGAGGTACTGGAAAACTCTCCACGCCCTGACTGTCCCTCTCGGTTACCACATATATATATGAGGGAAAAAAATGGTTTGAAGATGTTGGGTTACACAAGAGAGAGAGGTTTTTGATTCTGAAGAGTCCTTACTGTATTTTCTCACTTGGTAAGGTAAAATTAGGATTAGAGTAAGACTACAACAAGGTAACAAGACCTAATCTAAAAATGTAAATTACACACTCATGTGAAAGTCTTTGATGTCGCCGATCATCTTTTTTTTAAGGAGACAGACGCAATTTTTATCACTCTTGGTTATCTCGTGTCTTCAATAAAGGTTACTGTAATATATTTCAGAGTTATTGTCTGAATTCCATTATACATGCTAAAAGGTACAACACACACTTCTTAAGTTTTGTCCATTCTTCTTCTTTCTTATCTCCACTCAATCATATTAGGGTATCAAGATTGTAAAGCTTGAGATTTTTGATGGTGTCTGCCGGGGATGAGTAGAACTCATCAATGGATGAGTCAATAAAGTTTTGTCCATGAGTGCATATAATGGTAACAAAGTGTTGCTATATAGAGAGAGAAGTTACCCTTATTTGGTCTTATGATTGGTAGTTGTTCATTCTACACAAGTTAGGCTAGGGGAGGGAGGGTCAGATAGTGAGGTACCCAGGATATGGTGTTGACGGCAGGTTTACGGGACACCACCACCACATGGTAGCCCAGGTTGGTGAGTTTGGAGTGGAGGGACTTTCCTATGAATCCTGAACCTCCTCCTGCACACAAAGTAGTGTTTATTGTAGTGTTTTATATAAGTTAGAGTATATTAGTAAATTAAATTTAATTGCCATCTATCGTTAATATTTTACACAAATAAATTTTACTGGCAATGCGCTTCTTTTAAATATCATCAAATTTTATCTCTACAGACCTTACTGCAATGATATGAGTTATTGAATGAGAAGGCTTGGCTCATCAGTAGTGAACCCTCTCAGCGGTTTCGCCAAATTAATCTCTAGACCGCTCTACTATTATATTTTCCAAATGGGTATATTCCAAACCAATCCAATACAATAGTAGAGCGGTCTAGAGATTAATTTGGCAAAACTGCTGAGAGGGTTCACTACTGATGAGCCAAGCCCTCTCATTCAATAACTCATATCATTGCAGTAAGGTCTGTAGAGATAATATCTGATGATATTTAAAAGAAGCGCATTGCCAGTAAATTTATTTGTGTAAAATATTAAAGTTAGAGTATGTGTGTGTTGAACAGAAATATATCCTTCTCTCACTATAAATGTTTGCCCCACATTATCTTTCCTCCTCAATATTTAGGTGACTTATCTGGATGATAAACACACACACACAAAAGCTTTTATTTAGACATATAGTCTTATTTTACTGGCAATGTGTTTCTTTTCAATAATATCATCAAATATTATCTCTATAGACTTTACTGCAATGATATAAAATACTGAATGAGAGGGCTTGTTAGACCACTCTACTATTGTATTGGATTTTATTCAATAACTTATATCATTGCCGTAAGGTCTGTAGAGATAATATTTAATGCTATTATTGAAAAGTAACGCATTGTCAGTAAAATTTATTTGTTACAAATTTTAGCGATAGATGGCAATTTATATATTTAACTAGACGTATGACCCGGCTTCGCCCGAGAATTTCCCCGATTGCAATTTCCTTCATACTGAAAGTACATCAATAATAAATATTAGAAGTGTCATAGAATAGCAATACAGAAGTAACACATAAACTACAGGAAAAAAGTGTGTGTGATGGCAAAAATTGTATTATATTAGTGTTTAGGTATTTGATTTAATTAATATAGTTGATATAATAATAATATATATTTATATTATATATAATATAAATGAGTTTTAAAAATTGTAAAAAAAAAAAAAAGCATCGGCCGGGAATCGAACCCAGGCCGCCCGCGTGGCAGGCGAGCATTCTACCACTGAACCACCGATGCTTATAAAAAATGGCCATATTTGGGTATTCATTCCCTTCCAGATTACTCAGCGTAAAAAAAAGTTCTTCAAATGAAAAAAAGAAATAGCCAAAAATACTAATCAAAATGTAGTCGAAAATTTTCCTCAGGTTTATAAAAAGCGACATGCAAAATTGGTACCAAATTGACATTGACTTTTATATATATATATTTAACTAGCCGAATGACAACGCGAATGGCAACGCCCGTGTTTTACCCGACTGTAGATGTTACAACGGTGATCCTTAGGTCGCTGGTTCAAATCCGGCTCGAGGGAGCCGGCGAGCACGTGACCTCCCTGTGCGTGCGCATCCGTGACAGAGGCCGATGAGGAAAGACGGTCGTGACTATATATAGGGATATGTCTTATACCAGGATTTACCATGTAGTCTACATACAAAATGAATTCTTAAAAAAGTAAAAGTTAATCACAATTCAATGGTAATAATGAAATTTATATACAGGAAAACTTAAGACAATCAAGCTCTGCAAGGTAATAAGACCAAATCCAAATAAATAAATGGTGTGACATTTCTATAACTGCGTTGTTACCATCCTCAGACAAATTTTAGTCATTTGTCTGAGGATAGTTAACAATGCTGTTACTGAAATGTCCCACACTATTTATTTATTTATATTTAGTCTTATTACCTTGTGTTTATAATCTATAATCCAAATTGTGCTTTATCACAATCACAAGTTCATTCTAGTGCAAAGTCAAACTGCTTTTCACATGTGTAGACATGTGGAGCGCTTACAGTAAAAGCAGTCGCTAACTACCTGCCATGATTATCATGGCCTGTACCACGTGTACTAGGGATAATTAAAAAAAAAAAAAAAAACAAGTTCATAAATAGATTGGTCGGGGTAAATCCAAGGAAGAGAAACTTGAACAGAATAATGTTATGAAAAAGGCATCTCCTTATCATGCAACTGAATAGAAGATGCCTTTTTCATAAATTATGCACCTTATCCCAGTACAATATCACATTTGTTCTATTTTTTTTTTTTACAGAATAATAAATGTTAGGTCTGGAAGGAGTGATTTTCAAAATGGAACTATTTTCCTGTGTATGCCCCAATCACTTTCGTATCTGGGCAGAACCTTGGGAATTTGCCCATTCCTGTTAAAATATTTCTCATTTCTGTACATATGTACAGATTAGGTCATCGTCCATGATGTCAAACTGTAGACAAGGAAATCTGGGAAGATCTTTATACCTCATTGTATGGGAATCATTCTCTGGTTAAAAGTCATATTTTAATATAAATATTGGCACATAAAGAGGCATTTTATAGTAATTATTATCTACAGTTTCATAAAATTTTGACAATACAGATGTCACACATCACAGGAATAATTACAATACCTGACAAAAAATAAAAACTTTGGTAGTAATTTCTAATAATAATGAAACTTAATGCAAAAGTTTTATTTAGTTTAAAATTTATATAGAAGTAAAATCAAAATTACTTTTCCTTTTAAATATTAAATGGCATTTTGCATGCACAACTCGTGCATACATTTTAAAATTTATGCAAATTTATTATGGAGAGGCTTAAATCGTCTTTATAATAATACTTTTGTAATAATGATAAAGTATATTTTTTATTTATAGCACACAGTGTGAATATCTTTTAAATAATAAAATAAATTTCCTAAAAGATAAACGCAATAGCAAAAAAACTTACCGATTAAAATTGTACCTAAAGACATCTTAAAAGAAAGCTTAAAAAGGTTGTAGAGGATATTTAGTTCTAGTCATATGTTTTGTTTTGGTATACTCTCAGGTGTAGTTTACATTTTTTTCCATATATATATTTTTTCATATTTATAAAAGAAATAATTCAATTTTAATAGGTTTTAATGAGAGGCAAGCGTAAAAAATATATATTTTTAATTTACGTTAAATATTTTGCTAGAAATACAAATATGAGAAATATAATATATATTATCTCTATACTTGAGAGGATTTAAAATTTATAGATTATTATTATAACTATATTCAAATCGAAAACCAAACTATTATATAGAAAAGAATGATACTGTTGATTAACTTCCCTTTTTATTTTTTAATTCACTCTCTAGTCAATTAGTCAATTAATATTATATGTTCTTATGTTTGATGTAGCAACATTGATCTGAATGTTTACTATTTACGCGACTGTTTACGAAGAATTAAATGGTAAGAAGTGTACTTATTTTTTAAATACTCACATTTATAACACATATAGTTCTCTTATTGCCACTCTATTTAGATAAATATTATATCGCACATCAATTTTTTGATAGTTTAATATTTAGTAATATTATCGCGGCGCACGTATATTCTTATATTAAAAAATCCGGTTCACGCGAAATCAAAAGTTAGTTAACAAACGACAGGAGCTAAATTTTTATAATAGTAAATTATTAAACATAAGTTTCATACAATTCGTATTTTAAAAATTAACATTTGTATATTTTGCTTAATATTTATATATCAGTTGATAATTAATGTCAATTGTAACATAATGTCTATTTAGTTTGTGAATTTAGGAAATATATTTTTACAAATTTTAAATTGCATCTATCCATTTTAGAAACCTATTCCTCCACCTGGGCCCAAAGAATGACAAACAAATGCATAAAGGAAATTACATAGTACCTATATGTATGTGTCTAAAATTTCCATCTATATTTTGGCGATGGAATTGGCCTAGACACTTTGTTGTTTTTTGATGATTGACAGACTCCTCCTTTAAATGTATTATTTATTATATATACATTACAATAAGAAAACACAATAAAAACAAAAGATAATAGTGTCTATATATATATTCAATCAAGGCTTGTTCATCACTTTTTAACAACAACAACTTTTGTATATTAGGTTATCATCATATCCAATCACACAGAATATATATATATATATACTGTATATTTATTTTTATAAAATTAAATATTCCAACACACTTTACAAGCTAAACACCTCTTTGGCAGATTGTGAAGACTCCATTAGATCCCTTGTAGATCTCATGGAATAAAGCTCACCCTGAACTGACGAGGAACATTAGCCTGAAACCATGGTCTCTAGGTGGACACTTCTCAGTTTGCCAAAGCTGGTGTTGTGGCTTTGTCACCGACCTGAGGCCGCTAGTTTGCAGTGACGGTCAATAGATGGCATCTAGTTTTGACGTCTATTTTGACAGGAGAGATGACCTTTGTTTTTATAGATCCTTATACTCCTATTAAAAATTTCCTTCTATAGTGACAATATGTTATAGGTTTTTAATTGAATCATAAATAAAAACTTGCATAATGTGCAAATACATTAATATGTATTGAAAATAGAGCAATCCATAAATAAATCTTTAATTAAAAAGACATATTAACACAAAGCAATAACGCGTCATCTATACATATAAAATAAAAGGATTTAAAAGCGCGGATGTTTCTTTTATACATAAAATGAACTTCTACTGTCCTTACTGCGATATTTTCATCGCAGTAAGGACAGTAGAAGTTCGTTTTATGTATAAAAGAAACATCCGCGCTTTTAAATCCTTTTATTTTATAAAAAGACATATATTGGATCAAAATATCATTTATTTTACCAATATTTCAGTTGGCTGAACGCCAACATTTATCAAGGTATTATAACATTTTAATGTGTGTCAACAACAAACTCAGCGCCACATGTTTGTTGTTGACACACTTTAAAATGTTATAATACCTTGATAATGGTTGGCGTTCAGCCAACTGAAATATTGGTAAAATAAATGATATTTTGATCCAATATATGTCTTTTTAATTAAAGATTAATATGTATATTCAAAACTATTATAGACGCGTATGATTCTTTTAAAAATTAAACAATTTCTACTGCCCTTACTGCAATGGAAAAATGAGCCAGGCCCTCCCTTTAATTTTTCCATTACAGTAAAGACAGTTTAAATTTCAAAAGAATCATACGCCTTTATAATAGTTTAGAATATTCATAACAGATGGCGCGCTGATGCATCACTTAATTTTTTTATTTTTTTTTCAGATTTCTTAAAACTTTAAAGCAACATAGTTATTCCTGAATATAATGCCACTTGGATCAAAGATATTTTATCTTGTTAGAACCACGCTTAAAACAATTTTGAACTTAAAACTTGAGACTTTAAAATTGTATTGCTATAAACACAAGGTAATAAGACCAAATCCAAATAAATAAATAAATAGTGTCTGGAGTAGAGGAGAGCTTCAGATCCTGAACTCTTTAAAATAGAATCTTCAAGTGATGGCTTAGCATCAACATTGAGATATTCCCTTTGGAATTCATTTTCTTTAGCTCATAGGAAGAATAACTTCTTAGGTCCATTGAAGTCTATAAAATTGATAAGGCACAATTTGGATTATAGATTATAAACACAAGGTAATAAGACTAAATCCAAATTACACACTATTTATTTATTTGGATTTGGTCTTATTACCTTGTGTTTATAATCTATAATTCAAATTGTGCCTTATCAATGTATTGCTATAACATCCCCACTTTAATGTTATTTTCCTTGAAAGTATACAGTACTAGCCGAATGACCCGGGCAACGCCTGTGTTTTACCCGATTGAATGTTTTGATTCAAATACTATTTGTTACAATTATAAATTGGCGCCTTAAATAATTGCATATGTTAGTTAATAACTATAGCCTATGTGCTTTATCTGTCTATGTACTGTTGGCTTCCGTAGGCGTCTCTTACTGGGAAAAAGAAAGAGAGGATTCCATTTGGTTATTATCTAATATATGCATTTATTTAGGGAGCGACCAGCTCCAACACAATAGTTACAAAGACGAAATGGCGAGTGGGGGGCAAAGGTGGCGTGACCGTAGCCAACCAATAGGAGGGCGTCATTCCAAAAAAAAAAAGCAAACGGTGACAGAGATGACTGATTAAGAGATGAAGAATGATGCTCGTAACTGTATATAGAATAGGTCACTGGAACATTGTAAACTAAAGAAGTAAAAGGATCATATCATATATAACTTCTTTAATTCAACACCTACTTTAATGCACACAACTTTTTTTTCCAAATCTCAACAAGGCTATTTTCTCTAATTTCCCCTACA
>CP092867.1:14039087-14065895 GCA_030710605.1 Cordylochernes scorpioides | reverse complement strand
CTTTATATGCCCTTTTACTCTTTTATTTTTCCACCTTTGTAAAATTTGATTGAAAGAATCAATAAAATTGTTTAAATTGTCAAATTGTCTAATTAACTAGCTATAATTTAAAACAGAGTTAAAATGTCAATAAGACCAATAAATAGTGTGTGACGTTTCAGTAACAGCATTGTTACTATTATCAGACAAAAATACTGAATTAAATACAGTAGAACCTCCATGAGAGGACACTCGCCCTAGAGGACACCTCTCCCTAAAGGATACTTTGTCACTGCAATTAGGTGTCCTTCACAGGGAGGTTCTACTGTTCTGGCAAATACATTCAGTACTTTTATCTGAAGATGGTAACAATGTTGTTACAGAAATGTCACAAACATTTCAATAATTTGGATTTTAGTCTTGTTACCTTTAATTTCCAACCTAAAAATGTTATATTTATATCCAACCTACAAATTCTGGGATTCCATAAACTGATAATGTCACTGAATAGAACCCAACTGACTGCGGTGTGTGTCCAGGATTTCTCCTCATTTTCCAATGATAACTTTGAGGCCAAGGAATGGATCAACCAGGCCTTCAAGAGTCGTGCTGGGGAGACCAAAGAAGTGAGTTGTTCTTTGAATATACAGAATGGTAATTTTCTGATGGCATTACAAGCTGTAATAGTGATTAGGCACAATTTGTATTATAGATTATAAATACAAAAGGTAGTAAGACCAAATCCAAATAAATAAATAGTGTGTGACGTTTCAGTAACAGCGTTGTTACCATCTTCAGATAAAAGTACTGGAAAAGTTTTTTTCTGAAGATGGTAACAACGTTGTTACCGAAACGTCACACACCATTTTTTTATTTTGGATTTTATCTTATTACTTTGTGATTATAAGCTGTAATAGTGTTCCGCTATGCTCAATTAATAAAAATCGAAGATTCCCCCCCTTCCGGGGATAAGAGTTTTAGCTACAAGAAAATAAGACCAAATAACTAAATGGTGTGTGACGTTTCGGTAACAGCATTGTTACCATCTACAGACAAAATTTTTTCAATACTTGTGTTTGAAGATGGTAACAACGCTGTTACTGAAACGTCAGACACTATTAATTTATTTGGATTAGATCTTATTTTCTTGTAGCTATAGTCTATAATCTAAGTTGTGCTTTATCATTTGGGATAAGAGTTTCTTTAAATAGTTTTTATTACTTGAATTCTTAAGCTTTCAGGTTTATCAGCCCTTCAATGATAGTATTTGAGTTAGTGTGTTACTCTTGTCAAAAGACTGATAATCCCAGAAGGTGGACCCTCCTCTGCATTACAATTAAAGAAGATAACACCATGTTACTGTGGTTGCTCTGTGTTCAGGCTTTTGCTTCCTCCCTAGTCATGAAGCTACAGCTCTTTGTTCAGGTACTAATGCACCACGTACAATAATGTGACATCTCGCTGACATATGGCGCATGTGACGCAGGAAGTGAATAATGCTCTGGAAGCAACAGCGCAGCAAGTTGCACTCAACCTTCCCCGGTATAACACTGATGAATACTCTTTTACGCTGTCCCCTGTGGTGGTAGTGTACTTATTTACACGATGGCCTCTTTTACACTTGTCACATATTTGTTTAAAGTTTTGATGTTTTTTGAATATTTTAAAAGATAAGAGATATTATGTAAATATGGTAGAAATTATAAGAAAGGAAGTTTTTTTTTTGGCGAGGAGAGTCGTGCAATAAATGAGATTTTTCAATTGTTTCCTATCATGATGCTACAACACTAAATACAGTAGAACCTCTCTGTAAAGGACACCTAGTTGCAGAGTCAAAGGGTTCTTTATGTAGAGGTGCCCTTTTACTGGAGAGTTACTGTTGTGTATTTGCATACTTGGGATATTTGCAGATATGCAAATATCCTCTTTGCATACTCATTTCTGACTTCATGTATAAATAGCGCTACAAGTTGTTAGCAGTCAGTCAATTTATGTAATAAAAGAGATTATGGTAGTCCGTCTTTGCCTCAGCCTCGACACCTCACACTTGGCTACCTCCCACCTTCAAGGATAGAACAATTCTGGCGACGAGGATGGGATTCGAACCCACGCGGGCAAAGCCCAATGGATTAGCATTCAAGGATAGAACAGTTACTAAATTGTAAAAATGGTAATTTTGGCGATGAAAACTGTCCTTTATAGAGAGGTGTCCTCTAGCAAGAGTGTCCTCGAATGGAGGTTCTACTTTATCTAATTGACAGGCTGTTGTATCTTTTTGTGATTTATTCATTCAAGGCAACATCTTTCTCTGAATCATATAAATGATAAGGTTCTAAATTAAAACTAGCTCTCTAAACATAGAAATAGACAGCACCAAACAACAAGATTTAGAACATTTCAAGAAATTTTAACGATAGAAAATAACAACAAAATCTACCCCACTTGTCCAAAATGTATCTTGGCATCTGCAGCTCCAGAACACATTTTGACTTGCATTAGATGTACTAAACAGGACCTTTGGGAGAGGCCGCTGCTTATCATAAAACTTGAGAAGCATGGATTCATGGAATTTGTATAATCTTTGCACAAGGGGATAAGAAATAACAGCAACTTTTTTTCTAAAGGACAACACCTAGTTTCAGAACCAAAGTGTCCTTTAGGAAAATGTGTTCTTTTACCAAAGAGTTTTTTTAATAGCAAAAATGGTAATTTTGAAGACGAAAACTGTCTCCTTTTTATATAGAGGTTTTTTTCTAACGAGAGTGTCCTCTCATGGAAGTTCTAAATTATTTGGAATATACAGATTAGAAACATCCAAATTGTACCTTATCAGTTTTTTGCTTTATTTTATATTCTTTTCAAGCTTTCGGGTTTTACAAACCCCAAATTATATACTCCTGTAAAACCCGAAAGCTTGAGAAGAATAGAAAATAAAGTAATTCATCCTTCTTGGGAGCCATTTTGTTTATTATTTTATTCATATCTATCTATATTGGTCAAGTAATAGACTCTTCTTTGCTGTCTTCTCTCTTTCCTCCTATTTTAGCTCCAGTACTTAAGGAGTACTCAATGTTTATTGAGAAGTGCTATGCCTAACATGGCTGCCACCAGGATCATCAAGGAGGCAGAAGCCATGGGGGAAGAGGCCAGGTTCCTACAAGACCAAATGGCCGCAGTCCGACAAGAAATCTGTAATGTAAGTCTGTCATTCTCAGCCCCCTTTTCTCTCTAAAGTCTACCGAAACTACAGGAAAATTCCATTGTGATACAGTTTTCCCTCTTTACCTTGTTGTAGTCAATATCACTTTTTGAGCCATTCAAAAATTATTTCTTTACCAACCCTAGCTGATTATTATTATTTTTTTTATTATTATTATCCTATTGTATAATTATATAAGGTCATGGAGATTGAATTCATGGATTAAATTCACAATCTTGGTAGGGTTGGAATATAGGTCCTGTCTTGATACATTCCAAGAGGTGGTCTGGTGAGGCCTCTTTGGTCATGCAGATATTGTGGGAAAGTTTTGACACCATCCTGGAAAAGGAGCAGTCTTGTATGGCCATTTTTGAGCCTGGAAATACAGGTTTCTGCCTGTATCCCACATTCCAGAATAGCTCCAGGCTTTTGGTTTGGATACCAATGATGAGATGTTGCCTCCCTAGCTGATTAGTTCTCAAACCTTGGTCCCCCATGGAAGAAATCCTAATAGAAGGTTTTACGGTACATTTTTCTAAGAGAGATCAATGGAATATAATATTTTGTTTTGTTTGGTAGCTTTTCTCCTGTATGGATGCAAGGCTAGGACAATGGCCAAAGAATTGGAGAAAAAAAATAATTCTTTTGACATCTCTTTATGTCAGAGGCGGCCGTTTCATATTGGAGCTAAGTCAGCCTGCTACTGAGTAGTGCTCTCAGTCTTAATGAGAAAGGCAAATGAATTCTACTTTACCCAGTCCAAAACATAAATAAACAAGAACTAGAGGATCCCGCCTAAGCACAGCTGGTACAGTGCAGTGGACTCAGGGGAGGAGCTCTAAACCTCAGAAATAGACAGCATCAAACAACACTAACAAAATTTAGAACAGGCCATCTCAAGCCATTGAAGATAGAAAATAAAAAAATCGACCCCACTGCCCAAAATATAGCTTAGCACCTGCAGCTCCAGAACACATTTTAGATGCACTAAACAGGACCTTTGGGAATGGCCGCTGCTTATAAAACAGCTCGAAGAGCATGAACTCATGGAATTCGTATAATCTTTACACAAGGGGATAAGAAACAACAACACCCTGTCATGATGGTCACGTTTGACATCTGGGGTGCTAGAAGGCATTCTCAAGATCAGGTCCAGATGCAGCAGGTGACTGTGTGTGTGTCCAGGTGGAGCATCCATCACTGCAGACGATCAGCTGTCTGGATGATGTCAAAGGTCGTATGCTGGAGGCCAGTAAAGCTCTCAGGGTACGTCTGCTTACCTAACCCTCTCTTTTCTGCTATGCTCACACACTTCTGATGATTGTGAATGGAGAGGAAAAGAGTGAGAAAAAAATGTTAAAGTTGATAAGGTACAATTTGGATCGTAGATTAGAAAGACAAGGTAATAAGACCAAATCTAAATAAATAGTGTGTGACTTTAGGCTAACAGCATTGTTATCATCATCAGACAAAAGACTAATTGACAATCAGACAAAAGATTTTTGTATGATGAAGGTAACAATCCTGTTGTCTAAATGTTGCACACTATTTATTTATTTGAGGATTTGATCATATCACCTTGTAATTTTTAAAGTTGTTTTCTTTACCAGGACTAATTTATGCATTTTCTTTCCTAGTTTTTCTTAATGCTTTGTTAATAATTAACCCTTGTTGTTGGGATACATCTGATTTAAGAGAAGGTGTGATTGTTGTGTAGGAAGCAGATAATTGGAGCACCCTCGCGTCTGGCGTAGAGGAAGTCTTCCAGTCTGGGGATATCTCTGCTGTAAGTGTTACCTAGACTTGTTCAGGCAAGACACAACAGGACATTTGTGGCTCAATGAATGAGGGAGAAAATCTATTCCAAACTTCACACATACAGAATAACTTGGCTATATGTGATGCCATGCCTAATTCTTATATTTCATTTAACCTACTTCCCGATCGACCACATATGAGTCATTTTTGCATTGTCATCAAAATTGAGCAAATTAAAAAAATTTCAGGTATCTAAGTTTTTATAGAAATATGTTTTTTAAAAAAATGTTTATAAATATAAGCTTTTAATAATCTTTTTCATTATTCTTTAATCACTTTTTATTCAATATTATCTATCTGATGTATTTTTATTCAAGCTTGAGCTTATATTACCTTGCTAAACTACATTTGCCCTAACCTTTTTAAATAACCACAATGTGAATTCTTATTTACATAATTCCTTGGTTTATCAAGTTAATTGCGGTGATGTGTCCTAGATTGCAACCAAGCTCTCTGACATGCAGCGTTGCTTGGTAAGTATAACAAACACCTCTTGTAATTAAGGCATCTCCTGATCGTGCAACTAAAATTTGATGATTGTTTGTGCCATCTATTGGAATAAATGTCAAATAATTGTTGATTTTTTTTTTTTAATTATTCCAGAATTTTAGCCTTTTTTGATTTATCATGAAAAGCTAACCACATACACTTATTCTTGATTAATAAAGTATTTGGCTATTTTTTTTCTGGTATAATTTTAAAAAGCAGTGACTAGTTGATATTTATTTCAACAGATGGCGCAAGCCATCGGCAACTTTTAGTTTCACAATCAGGAAAAGTCTTTTTTTCTTGATTTATCCACTTGATCTCAGTACAATTTCATTTTTGTACTATTTTTTTCATCTCTTGTCTATATAGATAATACCGTAACAGAGTTTTCCATTGTAAAGTCTTGAGCTATCTCCTCCGAAGATTCTGAACTACACATAACGATCTATATACCAAAATTTTCGTTATTTTTTTCTTCGTATGATAGGCCTGTTTTTATTTTCCTAATGTTAACAGTTATTTTTATTTTTTAATTTAATCTATTTTACAATCGTAGATTTTTTGCATTTATCATCATCGGTTCGTTTGTTTTGAAATGCGTATTTTGTTTACCTTTTACTAATTCTTATTTACTAATTTTTACTAATTTCTGAATTCATTTGATTATTTGTATTTGATTTGTAAGTACTTTTTTTGTTATAGTTTTTCATTTAAATAGAGCTCAATTTTTGTGTATGTTTCTTATTTGCATTATCTTTCCTAATGTCTTTGGCAACGTTTTTTTTTTTTCTCATAAATAGGCTGAGGTTATATTATTTTTCGAATTGTAGATTGAATTATTACTTTTATTCTATAATAATTTTCTTTTATAAGTGTTTGTTATAGTTTTTCATTTGAATTTAGCTCAATTTTTGTATCTGGTTATCTTTTTTGGCATCTTTTCATCTCTCTTTGGCATCTTTTTTTTCTCATTGATAAGACCTAATCCAAATAATTTAATAGTGTGTGACGTTTCAGCAACAGCATCAGACAGAAGAATAAATGAACTAAAGAATAAAATCTCATTTTTTCTTTTGTCTGATGATGGTGGCATTTGGATTAGGTCTTATTTTTTTTTATTAATTTGTTATAGTTTTTCATTTGAATTTAGCTCCATTTTTGTGTCTTATTTCTTCTTTATATTAAAACTTAGAATTAAGCTTTGCTTTTTTATATACATGTTTATTACACATTTAGCAATACTTTTTCTTTATATTTGCTCTTATTTACTCATTTTTTTACTCTTTCACAATCAGATTTTGAAAATGGCTAAATGGCTTCACTTCTCCCTATTTGCTTTTGTAGCTTTTCTTATAAAAAAAATATTAGAACTTAGAATTAAGCTTTGCTTTTTTATATACATGTTTGTTACACATTTAGCAATATTAGATAATAAAAGGCATATATTGGATTTAAAAATATATTTATTTTGCCAATATTTCGGCTGGCTGAACGCCAACCTTTATCGAGGCATTACATTTTTTGTAAATTGTAAAATTTACAAAAAATGTAATGCCTCGATAAAGGTTGGCGTTCAGCCAGCCGAAATATTGGCAAAATAAATATATTTTTAAATCCAATATATGCCTTTTATTATCTAATGAATTAAGTATGGATTGCTCTATTTTCAAAACAAATTTAGCAATATATATACCAAAATATTTTTTTGAATACTTACCTCTTTTAGTGAATTTTTGTCAGGGGGGCTGCAGCTGCAAAAGTGCCGTACTTATGCAGTATTTTGATGCTTTTCCTGTGAAAAGGATAATGAAATTTAAAATTAAGCTTTGCTTTTTTATATACATGTTATTTACACATTTAGCAATATATACACAGAAATATTTTTGGAATATTTAACTTTTTTGGTGAATTTTTGTCAGGGAAGCTATGGACTGCCGTAATCATGCATTATGTTGATGTTCTTCTCATAAAAAAAATATTTGGGTTTGGAATTGGGCTTTGCTTTTTTGTATACATGTTTTTTACATATTTAGCAATTTACACACAGAAAAATTTTGGAATATTTAACTTTCTTGGTGAATTTTTGTCAGGGAAGCTATGGACTGCCGTAATCATGCGGCTGCAAAAGTGCCGTACTTATGCAGTATTTTGATGCTTTTCCTGTGGAAAGGATAATGAAATTTAAAATTAAGCTTTGCTTTTTTATATACATGTTATTTACACATTTATCAATATATACACAGAAATATTTTTGGAATATTTAACTTTTTTGGTGAATTTTTGTCAGGGAAGCTATGGACTGCCGTAATCATGCATTATGTTAATGTTCTTCTCATAAAAAAAATATTTGGGTTTGGAATTGGGCTTTGCTTTTTTGTATACATGCTTTTTACATATTTAGCAATTTACACACAGAAAATTTTTGGAATATTTAACTTTCTTGGTGAATTTTTGTCAGGGAAGCTATGGACTGCCGTAATCATGCGGCTGCAAAAGTGCCGTACTTATGCAGTATTTTGATGCTTTTCCTGTGGAAAGGATAATGAAATTTAAAATTAAGCTTTGCTTTTTTATATACATGTTATTTACACATTTAGCAATATATACACAGAAATATTTTTGGAATATTTAACTTTTTTGGTGAATTTTTGTCAGGGAAGCTATGGACTGCCGTAATCATGCAATATGTTGATGTTCTTCTCATAAAAAAAATATTTGGGTTTAGAATTGGGCTTTGCTTTTTTATATACATACTAGCCGAGTGACCCGGGCAACGCCCCGGGTTTACCCGAAGGACCCGCAGGTGAGAAACTATAGAAGAAAAATTTTAACAAATCAGAAAATGAAATTGCAAACAACAGAACTACACTACTTTAAGGACATGAGAGCACATGCACTGTATCACCATACGTGTACCATTTTCAAAGACCCTGCTTAGGATTAAAACTTCTCAGAAGCATAACAATAGTACCAACCTAGAGGTTAACTGGTGTGGATGCATTCCTCTGGGAGTGAGACTATTGAGAAATTCAGTAGGGAGTTATTTTGCTTCTCCGCATTCTAACACTCCAACTGTTAACACTGTGGAAACACTGACTCATGTTTGGTAAGCAATTTCAGGGAAGAAACTATAGACATTGGATTAAATAAAAATTATTAGATTTAAATAAATATTATTAGAGTGAAAAAAAAAAAGAAAGAAATTAACAAATTAGAAAATAAAATTTCTAAAAATACAACTATATTGCAGATAAGATAAGAGGACCTTATTAAAAAATACATAAACAAACTGTAATTCGACACTCGATAATTCGACACTTTCGATAATTCGACACTTTCGATAATTCGACCATTTTAAAAATCAAATTTACAAGGTTGATTGTTGTTTAAATACAACTTTGCTTTTGCATGCATAAACACAGGCTCTTGTAGCAAGAACCCAAATATTATTTATAGTCATAGCAAAAGCCAACTTTAGTGAAAACTGATGCCTCTTCAGAATGAATGGAAGACTGAAATCTGAAGGAGCAGAAGATATGGGTCATTTATACTTTCACCAATGCCTTTAGGATCTTTGCGATGGAACGCGTATGGTGTTTCAGCGCATGTGCTCTCATGTCCTTGAAGCACATATACTGACAGTGCCCAAAGTTGAACACACTGTATAGTGTCTGAAATATCTTTGGCCCCTTCGGATACCAACCTTCACTTCATTCTAGAGAGGCGTTAGTTTTTATGTCATATTTGTAATATAGTTTTGTTGTTTGCAATTTTCTTTTTTTTTTTTCCTTTCAAATATGTATCCACTCTGAAATATAGTTTGTAAATTTTTATTCCAATTTATTTTCTTATATATATATGTTTTTTTTTTTTTATTTCCAAAATATTTATTTATACTTTCACCAATGCCTTTAGGATCTTTGCGATGGAACACGTATGGTGTTTCAGCGCATGTGCTCTCATGTCCTTGAAGCACATATACTGACAGTGCCCAAAGTTGAACACACTGTATAGTGTCTGAAATATCTTTGGCCCCTTCGGATACCAACCTTCGCTTCATTCTAGAGAGGCGTTAGTTTTCACTAAGGTTGGCTTTTGCTATGACTATAAATAAGGCTCAAGGCCAAACCTTGGCTACAAGAGCCTGTGTTTACGCACGGACAACTTTATATGTGGCTTTTTCAAGTGTGCGAACATTGGATAGCATACATGTAAAGATGACCCATATCTTCTGCTCCTTCAGATTTCAGTCTTCCATTCATTCTGAAGAGGCATCAGTTTTCACTAAAGTTGGCTTTTGCTATGACTATAAATAATATTTGGGTTCTTGCTACAAGAGCCTGTGTTTATGCATGCAAAATCAAAGTTGTATTTAAACAACAATCAACCTTGTAAATTTGATTTTTAAAATGGTCGAATTATCGAAAGTGTCGAATTATCGAAAGTGTCGAATTATCGATAGTGTCGAATTACAGTTTGTTTATTTATTTTTTAATAAGGTCCTCTTATCTTATCTGCAATATAGTTGTATTTTTCGAAATTTTATTTTCTAATTTGTTATTTTTTTCTTTTTTTTTTCACTCTAATAATATTTATTTAAATCTAATAATTTTTATTTAATGCAATTTAATTAATAATTTATTTAATCCAATGTCTATAGTTTCTTCCCTGAAATTGCTTACCAAACATGAGTCAGTGTTTCCACAGTGTTAACAGTTGGAGTGTTAGAATGCGGAGAAGCAAAATAACTCCCTACTGAATTTCTCAATAGTCTTACTCCCAGAGGAATGCATCCACACCAGTTAACCTCTAGGTTGGTACTATTGTTATGCTTCTGAGAAGTTTTAATCCTAAGCAGGGTCTTTGAAAATGGTACACGTGTGGTGATACTGTGCATGTGCTCTCATGTCCTTAAAGTAGTGTAGTTCTGTTGTTTGCACTTTCATTTTCTGATTTGTTAAAATTTTTCTTCTATAGTTTCTCACCTGTGGGTCCTTCGGGTAAACCTGGGTCGTTGCCCGGGTCACTCGGCTATTTATATCTATATATATCTATACTTTTAAAGTCTCTGCAGGCCCTTTGGGTAAACCCTGGGCGTTGCCCGGGTCACTCGGCTAGTAATGTTATATATTGCTTCACACATTTTTTTTTAAATACATCATTTAAAACATTCTCTGTGAAGTATTATGGCACAGTATAACTTCCATGAGAAGACAATCTCACTACAGGACACCTCTCTACAAAGGCCATTTTGGCTCTGCAACTAGGTGTTGTCATTTATTCTGGTCTAACTTTTAATCTTGATATGGACCAATTGAATATTGACATGAAACCAACCCTTCAAGATGGTGCAACAATAATGATAAGAGAGAGAGAGAGAATTTTTATAGCCAACACATAAAGAATACCATTTAGGATTTGATTTTGTTACCTGGGGAATTCTAAAACTATTATAAACAATTGAAGAAAACCCTATAAAACACAATAATTGTCTCATTTAGATAAATAACAATATATTATATATGGAAGTAAAATAGTTGTGAACAGCTTAGAGATTACATTTTTTGACAAATCCTTTAAAATGGTCCACACACACCACTGATGAACCAAACCCTCCTAAAATGTTTTTTCACTTATTGCAGTAAGAGAGGGGTCTGTAGTTTTCAACTCTAGAATAAATATATCATTAAATTTTTTTCCCAATTTCCATATACAGCTAGTTCTTTAAAAATTCATATAAGATTGAGTAAGATCAATCATTCCTCCAGGGAAAAGTGTCTTTTCAAAATATTTTTATTGTTCTCTAGCTTTCGGGCACGGACGCCCTTCTACAGGAGAAAACCTGGTATAATAATTTGCCACTAGAATTCAAATAAGATTAACTTCCTGGATATATTGAGACTGTGCCGCCACTGATGGGAAGGTGTATTGTGACTACAGGAACTGTTGCGCAATGTCCCGGATTACCAAGAGCGCAACAAACTGCTGGAGCAACACAAGGACAGGCTGGAGGCCATGTTGACTCCGCTGGTGGTTGCGGCCTTCAACTCCCACTCCCTGGGTCGGTATCTCACGTACCGCTGTGATAGCCAGACTCTACAGTGTGTATGTACTCGTAGACGCTGCCCTGGTCTACACCAGGATCTTCAAGGAGATGGACAGGCTCTCAGCACTACAGAAGTACTACCATGACTGCCACAAGGTACTCTTTGGTTCTGTTAAGGCAGGAGTTGGTAGATCTAACAGTGGCCTTATATCCACAAATATACTGATGGTCTTCAACATTGATAATTGGATTATAGATTTGTTGGCTTCCGTAGGCGTTTCTTACTGGGAAAAAGAAAGAGAGGATCCAATGAAATAATTTAGTAGTGTTTATTAGAACAAAAATCATAATAGTGAACAACAAATATAACAGAGAGTACCGTCGTCTTCCGGGTATTCCTTCTACTGGGGAGCTCGGATTCTATATTCTGTGCGTTTATAATCTGTTTATCTGTGGCTCTCTGGTCGGGATGGCGCCTACATTCGGCCATTCCTGGATTTCAATCGTCCTCGATTGAACCTTGCGTTGCAGGAACGTCGTGGGTTGCGTCGGGGGGTATCTTCTACTTCTGGCTCCTCGTCCGGACTTTCTTCTGTAGCTGTAGTCGTTAATTCTATTTTGTTCTCCTACTGTCCTATCACACGGGTCCTTTCGAAAGATCTGGATCAGGTCTCTCAATTCAGGGTCGGAATGCTGAATCATCAAGATTTGTTCTTCCGGTGTGATTGTGAGGCACACTTCGAGGTTTTTCTCCACGATTTCCTCCGTCGTGTCTCTAGGGTCGTCGACTGGAGCTCTACTCATTCCGTCTACGTGGGCCATCTTCTCCCCTGGTTTATGTCGAATTTCGAAATCGTATTCCTGAATCAGATTGTACCATCGCGCTATCTGAGGATTTGTAGTCTTCTTCGCGTTCATGTAGACCAGTGCTTGGCAATCTGTAACCACTGTAAACTTGATTCCTACGAGGAACTGACGTAGTCGATCCAAGGTCCACACTATCGCCATCAGCTCCAATTTGCTTGAGTGGTACATCTTCTCGGCCTCTGTTGTCTTCTTGCTCACACAGTAGACCAAGCGCCATTTGCAGTCTTCGTCCATCTGTAGCACCATTCCTGCTAATCCCTCAGCACTCGCATCGCAATGTACTTCTGTCTTGAGTTCAGGGTTGTAATGAGCTAGTACCGGATATTCGACCAGATCCTTTCGTAGTCCTCCAAATGACCTTCGCTGTTCTTCCTTCCATTCAAATTGTGAACCTTTCTTCGTAAGTCTGCTTAGCGGTTCTGCTTTCCTCGCGAAGTCCTTTACAAATCGTCTGAAGAAGTTCGTCAGTCCCAGAAAGCGTCGTATGTCGTGGACATTCTTGGGTTCTGGAAATTCTTCTATCGCCTTGATCTTTCTTGGGCCTGGCTTAAGTCCGCCTGTACTGATGACATACCCTAAGAACTCAACTTCCCTCCTTCCGAACTCACATTTGGAGGGTTTCAGTGTCAACTTCGCTGATCTTATTCTTTCGAGGACTTCCCTCAACCTTTCGATCATCTCCCGCCAATCCTTTGCCGGGATAATCACGTCGTCGAGATAGCAGAATGCCTTCTTGTTCAGCAGCGGACCTAGGACAGTGTACATCAGTCTTTGGAATTCAGCTGGTGCGTTGGCGAGTCCAAAAATCATCCTTTCGAATTGACCTGTATCATCTGGGGTGATGAATGCTGTCTTTAATTTTGCCTTATCGGTCAGTGGTATCTGCAGATATCCATGCGCCAGATCCAGAGTGGTGAAGAATTTCGCATTCCTTAGGCCTTCCAGAAGGTCGTCTATCCTTGGTAATGGGAACTTGTCCTTAACTGTTTGAATGTTGAGTCTCCTATAATCTACCACCAGACGATGATCTCCAGTTTTCTTCCTCACAAGTAGGACGGGACTAGCGTAGGGTGATCTAGTTTCCGTGACTATTCCATTGTCCTTCCACTCTCTGACAATCTCCCTGATTGCTTCGCGTTCACTTGCAGTCGTTTTATACGGTCTCAGACAGACTGGCTTGCTTCCATCAACCTCCTTAATGTCCATCTTGGTGACATCGGTGCACCCTAATTCCTCCATGCCAAGAGCGAAACAGTCTCTATACTCGTTTACTACATCTAGGATTTCTTGTCTCTCTTTCGAAGTCAGAGAATGATTGACGTTGATGTCCTCAGGCAGTATGGGGCGCTTACGTTTCATTTGGTCTTGTCCTTCCCTCTTCTCTTCATTTTTAGTCTGAAACGAATCCTCTGCGACGTCCAGGTTAACAACAATATCATCAAGGTTTAGTAGTTCAACTCGCCCTACACATTGGTTCTTCCTTACTCTCAACTTGCCCTTGCCAGCTGAGATGATGGGTACGGTCGTCTTTCCATCGACCACTTCCAATAGGGAATCGACACAGGCGTCATCTACTCCTGTGAACAATACATATCCGTCCTTTACCTCGTCTGTGATTGCACTTGTAAAGTTAATGGAGTCGCTCTCCAACTGAACAGTTTCGGTTGCTCTCAGTTCGATGCGACGCGACTTGATTTCTTCTTGCAGATTAGTAAACGGAAATTCGGATGAATAGCCAATATGCAGTTCCTTACCGATTCTCGCGAAGGATACGTAGGGCAGATCTGTCCATGTTCTTCCAATTAGTAGGTCATAAGGTTGGGCATCATCGTTAACAATGAATACAGTGATTTCCCTTCCGACGATGCCATCAATCTCCAGGTCGACTGTCGTCTTCCCAACGGTCCTGGCAGCTGGTGCAGTCTGGTTACCGATGCCGTACAGACTAGTCGAGTCTGGTTCGATGTCGACGCTGATCCTCCTTGCGACCGATTCTCTCATTAGACAACTGCTGCTCCCGGTGTCTATCATTGCCTTCACGGTTTCCTTGTTGTCGATCTTGACATCCTTCAAATATACATCTGGCGGGACAGTCTCCAGTCCTTCGACTTCCAGGTTGGCTACTTTTAGTCCTTCTTTGGGTCTTGTGCAATTCCTTTCCTTGTGTCCCGTTTGACCGCATCCTCGGCATGTCAACGTAGTCCTGGGTGCTGGGCAGTCTCTGGCAATGTGTCCAAACTGATTGCAGTTGAAGCACTTCGGTTCTCCCTTGTCGTTTCTGATCGTACGGTTGACCATTCTCCTCAAGGTGTTAGGGTACGTTTCACTGATTTCGTTCCTTGCAGCGTCTTGACCCGAAACATTCGTTCCTTGTTTAGTCTCTTTAACTTCGCTTTGGTTGGGGAATCTCGCAGATTTCTGCTGAAACGACGGTGGTATGAGGTGTTTCGCATTCCAATGCGGAGGTCCCATCTCGGTGCGAACATTTTCGTACTCGTCCAGTTTATCCGCCAACTCATCTGGGTTGTTTAACTTGGTCCAATCGTCAATGAGATGATTACGCAGCACATTTGGAACTTTTTTCTTTAGCTGGTTAGTGACGGACAAATCCTTTAGGGCGTCGAAATTTTCCACGTTCATTCCTTCGATCCATTCGTTGAAATATCCTCGCAATTCGAAAGCGAAGTCTCTCCAGGAACCCTTTTGAGATCTCTCGTGCTTCTCGAATTTTTGTCTGAATTGTTCGGGGCTCAACTTGTACCGTTTTAGGAGCAACCTTTTCACGAACCTATAATCGCCGCTTTGTTCTTCTGTTTCCCGAGCGATTAATTGAGTCATTTCGTAAGGTAGCAATCCTAGGAGGCTGAACGCCCATTGGTCTTCATCCAATCCTAGTCGCTTTGCCTGTCTTTCGAAAAGAATTAGGTAAAAACTCAAATCATTGTCCTTCGACTCGTACTTGGGCATCAGTTTACGTATCTCGTAATGTGCGTCATTGCTGGTACTTCGAGACGTATCGTTGTTTCCGCGTGTAGTCTGGATGCGCAGCTTCTCAAGCTCGAATTCCATTACCATTTGTTCTTTTCGTTCCCGTTCTATACGTTCTGCTTGCTCTGTTTGTGCTGTTTGTTCCCGTTCCTCGATCAGAGTCTCCAACAGTTGTTTTGCGAATTCTTCTTCGTAAGATTGACTATTCAGGATAAGGCGTTTTAAGTCGACGATCCTGCTCTCTGGCGGTACTACCTCGCCGAGTTCATACGCCAACTTGCTCAAATCGCATTTCCTTACTTTCGCTAAGTAAGTCATGTTTTTCAAAAGGAAAAAATAAACAAGGCAAAGTTTTTTTTTTCTTTTTACCGCGATACTTTGCGATAATACTTTTTATTTGTTTCTTCAATTTACTTTAAAAATACTTTCTTTAGAATACTTTACTTTACTTTAAAATACTTTCTTTAGAATACTGTACTTTACTTTAAAATACTTTCTTTAAAATACTTCACTTTACTTTAAAATACTTTCTTTAAAATACTTCACTTTACTTTAAAATGCTTTCTTTAAAATACTTTCTTTAAAATACTTCACTTTAAAATACTTCACTTTACTTTAAAATGCTTACTTTAAAATACTTTCTTTAAAATACTTCACTTTAAAATACTTCACTTTACTTTAAAATGCTTACTTTAAAATACTTCACTTTACTTTAAAATACTTTCTTTAAAATACTTCACTTTAAAATACTTCACTTTAAAATACTTCGCTTTACTTTAAAATGCTTACTTTAAAATACTTCACTTTACTTTAAAATGCTTACTTTAAAATACTTTCTTATCGAGATGATTTTGCAATAATATTTTACCGAGGTGACTTGTAATAATACTTTTAGGAATAGGTAATTAAATTTCGTACATACCATGCAACTCCTCTTACGTTGATCGGTCACCGCGCCACGTCCTTCTCGTTTCCAAATTATTCCAGTGAATCTTCAATTTTCTTCAGGACTATCCCACTTCTGAATTTCTGTTGGCTTCCGTAGGCGTTTCTTACTGGGAAAAAGAAAGAGAGGATCCAATGAAATAATTTAGTAGTGTTTATTAGAACAAAAATCATAATAGTGAACAACAAATATAACAGAGAGTACCGTCGTCTTCCGGGTATTCCTTCTACTGGGGAGCTCGGATTCTATATTCTGTGCGTTTATAATCTGTTTATCTGTGGCTCTCTGGTCGGGATGGCGCCTACACTAGGTAATAACACCAATTAAAAAAAAATAATAAATTGTATGTGATGTTTCGGTGACAGCATTGTTACCATCATTCAGTACTTTTGTCTGAAGGCACAATTTGGATTATAGATTATAAACACAAGGTACCAAACAAATAAATAGTGTGTGACAGTTGGGTAACAGTGTTGTTACTATCATCAAACAAAAGTACTGAATGAGAAAAAAAGAGAGAATATGGTTTAATGGGCTACTAGCCAAAGGGTATGATTTTTGTTGAGATTTATAACCATGGTTTAAACAATGGGGACTTAAAACTTAAGACCTTTTAATTATGAAGATATAACCAAGTTGCTGTTATAAAAGAGACTATTATAATTGTATATCCCTATTTGTTTTGTAGATTCAATTTTTTTTTTAATTATTATTACCCCTAGTACACTTGGTACAGACCATGATAATCATGGTGGGTAGAAGTTGGTGTCTGCTTTTACTATCTACACATGTGAAAAGAAGTTTGACTTTTGCACTTACAAGTGTTCCAGAGCCCTGTTTAGTTACTTGCACTCGCTAGTGGGGTTGGACTTTTGCAAGAATTGGGGGCCATTGGAGCATTTTTTTTTTTTAATTAGAAAAAGTGCCCAATGCAGGATTCAATCCCGGGTCATGGCAGTGTGGAAAACCAATAGTTTAGACCACTTGTCCACTGTAGATTTAATAATGCCTTGTAAATAAGAGATTTGGTGCAAGGATGGGATGACTAATTGAGATGGTCCTGGCAGGAACAACTGGTACATCAGTGGGGCCAGATCTGCAGCCTGGATCCAGAGGAATCCGTAGCGGAATGGCTGAGCGCCATGTTGGATGCATTACTGTCAACATGGCATGCCCAGGCCAACTGGTGTTGCCAGGTGTTCCCAGCACAGACAGACGTCCTGCTGGAGCTACTGGCTGATGTCCTGGCCAGCCTGGAACCTCCGCTACCAGACACACTCCACCAAGTGGTGGCTTCCACCAAACCTCCACACCAGCTCCCCCTGCTGGCTGCTGTCAAGAAGGTACATTCCTATTGGAAGGCCTTAATTAAGTCAGTCATTCAAGGCACCAGCAGAAAGACCTAAGTACAACTGATTTACCTATAGTTGACCCCTTATCATTTTTTCCATTGTGTGACTCAAAATTTTGTACGTAATATAATTTATAGAAAAATGTATAATTGTAGAGAGCACTCAAAATGTTGTCATTGTTGTAAAAAATATTCTTCTCTCTCTTTCATCAAGACATTTTTCTCTCGCTTGATACCCTAATATGATTCAGTAGAGATAAGAAAGAAGAAGACATTTTTCTCTAATATTGTTTTATACAGTTTTATTCCAGTTGAAGGGCGGCATTGTGCCCGAAAGCTCGAACGCATGTTCATAAAAAGAAACTTATCCTCTTTGTCTTTGAATTCTTGTTTTAATATTGTATTGTATACAATTTTTATATTACTACAGACACAAGGTTTTTGTGTGGTTGCACAATACATTAAAAAAATATGTATAAATTTCTGGTATTGTTAAACATTAATTGTAAGGCATAAAATGTTTTCTCATACAATTTTTTACATTTTTTGTATTTTTGTATGTTAATTATTATACAAACAATAAATTTGTTTGTAAAATTTGCATGTTACACATAATATTTTGTTGATCTTGTGCAGACGTTGGACAGGTTCTCACGTAGTCTCCAGGCTGCTCTACCCAACACTACATTGAACAGTGAGTAGATCACACTACCAACATCCCACAGTAACATATGTTGTGCAGGCCCACAGCTGCCCTCTCTCCTCCGTGTGTTGTACAGCTCCCTACGTGACCAGCTAGACCACTATTCCAAGCTGGAGGTGGAACACTTGGTGCTGGGACTTCAGCCCGTAGGTTCTCCTTCTTGGAATCCCAATGTTTTATTCCCTTTTTTTCAATTACAAAAAATATATATAGTTAAACCTGTTTATAACGCCCCCTCTTGGGACTCACCAAAATAGGATGCTATAGACGGGTCACTTTTAATGTAAATCGCATCATATTACATATTTAAAATTGGGCGGTATTAAAGAGGGAGACGCTATTTAGAGGGGGCGCTATAGACAGGTTTAACTGTATATAGTAAATTTGACCAAACTTCATCAAAGTGAATGTTTTCCCATTCAATCTTGTCTTTATAAACATTTTTTATTATTAATAGTAGTAGTGACAGAATAAATTAATTAATAATCATTATTTTAATCCCATAATATATGTAAATTAATATGTTAATGGAATAATTTGCATATTCTGGGATTTGAACCTATGAAAACACACAACTTCTCCATTTAAACTGGAAGCTTCCTATCTGAATTACAATCAAGATAATAGAAAATGATTAAATCCATGTCTATCTATTATAGTGATTTCGCTATGTTACATAGCACATTGCTTGTGCTAATATGATAACACTTTCAGAAAAAAAAAATGTTTTTCTATTAAATAAAATACAAAAAGCTCTATTCAATCACCACAGATAATGAGGAAGGTGAGTGGTGTGACAGGGCAGTGAGTTGTCCCTAGTCAAGGCCATCAACGTGCTGGAAGACTCCGTTGGCAGAGTGAGGAACCTGGTGGCCGAGGCAGACTCCCGCTGCCGCCAGCTGTCCCATGGCTTTGCTCTGCCAGCCCTCATCTCTGCCTACCAGGTGATACAGCTGGCACTACTGTGTGGTGATTTGTCAACTGTCATGACTGGGTGAAGACAGAATGCATCTACCTTTGTCATTAAGACTGGGAGCACTACTCAGTAGCAGGCCACTGACTTAGCTCCAATATGAAATGGTCACCTCTGACATGAGGAACAGACACCATGTGTAGCCACTCATACATTGAGCACAGATGCTGCTCATCCTATATCCCTGGATCTGGAGCCCTTATAGGGTACTATCAGCCAGGCCAGCTGAGTCCAAGTTTTTAGTGAGCTTGTTAATGCTCCCCCTTCTCCTTTTTCATCTGAGCTTGGGAGCGGCAAAGTCAGAGTTAGGCTTACTGTAAATATTTAATACAGTGGAACTTTGTAATGTCAAACTATTTATGACTGACACTTGGTTAGATCATAAAGTCCAAATTGTTTTAACTAAGGAGGTTATCATAACAATATGGCAGCATAAAATCTTGGTTCTAAGTGATGATATTCAAAACAAGAAATTTCTAGTCTCTTGCTCTTAGTTTCTTATTCCCTTGTGTAAAGATTACACAATTCCATGAGTTCATGCTCCTCGGTGGAGTCCTGTTACATTCTTCAATCCAATGACATTCTTCCAACAAGAGCATGTGTCTACAGGAGTTCTACGGCCGCTACCTGTCTAGACACCGCGATGTCAGTGGACAGATCAAGCGTGCACAACGCGAGGATGTCTGGACACTGTTCCAGCTGGTGCTGTCTGCGCTACAGTCCGGGGGAGAGGTGCTGCTGCAGCTGAAGGAGTTGGAGCAGGCGTTACTGGCACAGCTGGCAACCCTGGCCGCACAGCTGGAGGCTCCTGGAAGGTGGGTCCTCGACTCCACTACCTCCAATAAGTGACCTCCCCTCCAGGAAAGACCAGTTGTAGCTTGTATTATTTCTGTTAGAGGACTCTACTGCAGTAGTGCTATTCAAATATTATAAATTTATCATCATCTAGTGGTAAAAATTGATACTAGTTTTTTTACAGCAATTTTTTTCTGGATATATATATAATAAAAACTTATTTATACAGGCCTTATACTGTAATGGCTTCCAATTCTTGCAAAAGTCTAACCCCACCAGTGAGAGCAAGCAACCAAATGGGGCTCTGGAACATTTGTAAGTGAAAAAGTCAAACTGCTTTCTACATACATAGACATGTGGTGCACTTACAGTAAAAGCAGTCGCTAGCTACTACCAACCATGATTACTATGGCCTGTACCACATGTACTAGTGATAATAAAAAAAAATTTCACTGTCTAATTCAACACAGACATTGATTTAACTGAAAATTCTGATCCTTTGGGATGTTGTTGAACTAAAGAATTTGGACTATAACTGTTAGAACTAGGTATTATAAGAACCTGGAGAGCTTCCTCACCAGAACATTTATGTGGTTCTTAATTTTAAATCCTCTAGTCTCCTTTCTACCCTCCAAACTGTGTACTCCCAGTATAAAAGTTCAACATAACATACACTATTTTGGACATGTATGATTCTTTTGAATTAAAACAATTTTATACTACCCTTACTGCAATGATAAAATACTGTCCTCAAAGCTTATATCCATAATTCATTCCAAATACACTTTCCAAGAGTCTAGCTTCAGTATCAGTATAAAAGGAAAACGGCCAAATGTAATATTATAGAGGTAGGGTAGATTAAACTGGCGAAACTGCTGGGAGGGTTTACCACTGATGAGCCAGGCCTTCCTATTACTTTATCATTGCAATAAGGTCAGTAGAAAATTGTTTCAAATCAAAAGGAATCATACAATGTCAAAAATATGATGCACTAGCGCGCCATCTGTTATCAAAATTCAAAACTATTTTAAAGGCGTAAGATTTCCATTGCAGTAAGGGCAGTAGAAATTGTTTAATTTCAAAAAGAATCTTACGCCTTTAAAATAGTTTCGAATTTTGAATGTCAAAAATAGTTTATATATGTTATAACATACCCTGTGTGTGTCTGTAGGGATGCCTTCTCCAGCCAGGACCTCTACCTCCTGTCCCCCCCACTGAAGTCCGCCCTCAGGGACCTGCTCATCAAGATGGAAGGTAGGAGAACTGGTGGACTACCTGGCAGTGATCACACTGACTGTCCTCTAGGTCAGCAACTCCAGCCCCTGGAGTCTGTCAGGGAGGAGTTCCTCTCTCACTGCGGGACTCTGAGGCTGCTTCTGTTTGAGGTCAGCTTCCGGCAAGTCCAGAGCCAGCTTCGAGCTGTGCCCTCCCTGGAGGTATGGCTACACTTATCTTGAGTGGTACTTGAATGGACAGAATTCTTTTAGATTTGATTGTGTTGCCTTTTATAAGTATGTGGGACCTATTATATCACTATGGGCCGTCCCACATCTGTGAGGTATGGGACTGGAAGTAACTGAAGGCTCTGAGCCAGGTCTGGAAGAAGAAGAGGGACCATGAACTGAGTGAGGAGCTCCCAGCTTTCAGCCTTTCCCCACAGGAATATGTCACCCAGGTAGGTTCCTCCCTCCCATACTTGGTAACAACTGGTCACACCTGGTGTGGTGACAGATTGGACAGTACCTCATGACTCTCCCCCAGCACATTGAACCTTTCGTTGCCCAGGACAACCCTGCTCTGGTCCTAGCCCTGGGCACTGATCAAGGTACACTCACTCATCTTGCTTGCTTCCTTGTCTCACTGTTGTTGGTAGAAGACTTCTTTCTACTTGTCTGAGATTTTTTTTTAAACCTTCACATTTTTTCACCAGTCCATCCAATATATATTAGAGACATTACAAGGTAATAAGACCAAATTCAAATAAAGTGTATGACTTTTTGGTAACAGCGTTGTTACCTTCATCAGACAAAAGATTGAAATCTATGATGGTAACTCTGCTGTTACATAAATGTACACTGTTACATACTATTTATTTATTTTGGATTTGGTCTTATTACCTTGTAGTTCTAATCAACCATCAAAATTGTACATTATCATTAGAGGCATTAAATGTAATTATATAAGACACTATTATGAGGTATTAAATGTCACAAATCTTTAGCAACATAACAGCTCATGGAGCATGGAATTTGTATAATCATGCACAAGGGGATAAGAAACAACAACAACACATTAAATGCATCTTCTTTCTTAATCTCCATATACAGTAGAGAGAAAGAGAACCTCTTTTATCAATTTTAATTCAACACGTTATTCAACACGACCGAGATAGGCTTAGGTTTTGGTCCACGCCTGATGACCTTGGGTCTTTCAGGGCTAATATATTAAGTAAAACTAATTCAAATATTAGTGCTTTAGTGCTATCTCCTTGAGGTTACCGATTTAAAAGTTTATTTTCTAATTTTAGATTTATAAGAAACATATTTTATTTTAAGTATTGTACTTTATGAAACATATTTTATTTTAAGTATTGTACTTTATTTTAAAAAGTTTAAATAATTGTGCAAGACGATATATCTATATATATAAAATTGAATGTCTGTGTGTGTGTGTGTCTGTGTGTGTGTGTATCTGTGTGTCCTCTATGGATTCAAAAACCATACATCCAATCACCGTGAAATTTTGGGATATTATTAGGCGTATCTCCGGAAAGGTTTACGAAAAATAATTTCTTGAATATCCTTAGAGTTATTTGCAGATTTGTAGCTTTAACTCGCAAGCAGCGCCATCTTGCAACGGAAATCTGCCCCCCCACCAGAGGGATTAAGAGCCCCTCCCCCCCCGTCCGGCCGCCAGCCAATCAGAATGATCAAGAGGTCCTGGCGCGCGGGGGGCGGGTGACCTCCGGGAACTACGTCCATCTTCCATAAACGACCATGATTTTATTCAACTTATCGAGTATTTTTCAAGGGACTGGGAATAAAACGATGATTTTGTAATGTAGAAAATTAGGAAAGACAAAATTCAGGATGACACGGCACACAGGGACCGGGAAAAAATAATCACTTTATCGAGAGATTCACGACCATGCCTTTATTCAACTTATCGAGTATTTTTCAAGGGACCGGGAAAATATGTTCACTAGATAAAACGATGATTTTGTAATGTAGAAAATTATGAAAGACAAAATTCAGGATGACACGGCACACAGGGACCGGGAAAAAATGTTCACTTTATCGAGAGATTCAAATATACGAGTTTCAAATTATCAAAATATATCTTTTTTTTATAAGTTTATAGAGAATTGTTTTAACAAATGTTCGTTAGACAAACCTTTACTCGGGTAAAACCTCGGGCGAAGCCGGGTACGTCCGCTAGTATGTTAATAAACACAATCCTCCATCACAAATAACCCGGTTGTGGCAGAGCACGCTGCACATTCCATCCTCAGTCAGCTGGGCAATCAGACTGTCCACCACTATGTGGACGCCATCCTTCAGATCCCAGAGCTGAGTAAACCCAGCGCCAGTCAGCTGGTGGCAGATATGGGTGAGTGGATGCCACCACCTAGGTCAGCTCAGTGACAAACAACTGTGTTCACCCACAGAATACCTGCGAGATGTACTGGAGGACCTAGGCCTAACTCCAGCAGACAACCTGCTAGCAGTCAGGGACCTGGCGGCCTGTTCCCTCGCAGAGTTCCCAACAGTAGCTAAGGGAAAACCTCACTTCATCAAATCAGCTCTCCAGGCAATGAGAGCCATACGTTCCTGAGATGTTGTCTTTTCTTACTATGGATTAAAGATGTATTATTAAAGTATCATTATTATTTAAATGGTTGTGCGTTGTTTACTGCCTATACATTTATATCTCTTCAATTAACAAGGCATATACACCAATACCTCGCTTTGCGTCGTTTTGTTTTGCGTTTTTTTGAAGTTGCGTCGCTGCTTAATTTTTACTGAATTTTACTGTGCGTCGTTAGATTTTCGAAGTTGCGTTGTTTTGGATTGGAGTCTTTAATTTTTTTTTTTTCCCTAAAATATGGCAACACCCTTGTTTTTGATTGCGCCTTCACATATTTTCACTTTACGTCGTGTTTTTTGGAACGTAACCCCGACGCAAAGCGAGGTATGGGTCTATTGGATCAAAATATCATTTATTTTACCAATATTTCAGTTGGCTGAACGCCAACCTTTATCAAGGTGTTATAACATATTTAATGTGTGTCAACAACAAACTCAGCGCCATATTGACACACATTAAATATGTTATAACACCTTGATAAAGGTTGATGTTCAGCCAACTGAAATATTGGTAAAAATCAATGATTTTTTATTCCAATATATGCCTTTTTAATTAAAGATTTATTTATGGATTGTTATATTTTCAAAAAAATGTACATCTCTGTAGATGGAAAAGTAGGGTTTTTTTCTGTGTGTGGAGATTTTGGTGACAAAGCCACAACACCAGCTTTGGCAAACTGAGAAGCATCTAGAGACCAACTTAGAAAGAGGTGGAAAGGCAGAAAATGCTTAGTAAGAGATCGAAGAACTTTCAAGAAAAGAAGAACCAATTGTGGTCCTTGAGATTATGCTAGACTGAGAATTAGCAGCAACACATAAAATTCCGAGGATAAGTTTCTTTTATTTCAAAAATAATATCTTGAGCTTTCGGGCATAAACAGCCCTTCTTCAGGAATATTGGAAACAATTTCAAGTAGAAATGTTTGTACACAAATAGATGGTATCTTTCTTTGGTCTTGTATAGTGTGAGTGAATCTCATACCCACGTGATTTAGTTTAAATCTAAAAAAGCCTTTATAAAGAGAGGTGCCCCGCCCCCAGTACCTCTCTTTATAAAGGCTTTTTTATATTTAAACTAAATCACGTGGGTATGAGATTCACTCACGCTATACAAGACCAAAGAAAGATACCATCTATTTGTGTACAAACATTTCTACTTGAAATTGTTTCCAATATTCCTGAAGAAGGGCTGTTTACGCCCGAAAGCTCAAGATATTATTTTTGAAATAAAAGAAACTTATCCTCGGAATTTTATGTGTTGCTGCTAATTATACACCAGAGAATTCCACCTTACGATAGACTGAGAATGGCTAGACCATCTAGCCAGCAGCAACCAAGGGATCAGAGTGGTGCCAATCCCTTGGAGTTCTCTCATCCTTCAGATTCCAAGGCCAGGATTGAGGAAAGACCTCCCCTAAGAAGGAACCCATCTCGGATCAAAAGACCTCCTTTGAGAAAGTCACATGTTGAAGAAAGAAGATGGTGTAATATATCTATCTTTAAAAATAGACACTTCGGCCAGTTAAAGTTTTATTTTCTCAACGTTTCAGCAAAAAATATTTTGTCAGAAGAAATAAATAAAAGTAAAGCATTTAGCAAGGCGTTAAAAGTTGTTTGATTTTAAAACAATTTTTAACGCCTTGCCAAAATTTTGTTTAAACCTCAGTATATACATCTTACCTTTTATTAATTTTTTGAATAAAATATAAATATCACACACAGAAATATGCTTTCTTTTTTTTTTTTTTTGCTTATCCCTAGTACACATGGTACATGCCATGATAATCATGGTGGGTAGTTAGCGACTGCTTTTACTGGAAGCGCACCACATGTCTACACATGTGAAAGCAGTTCGACTTTGCACTTACAAATGTGCCAGAGCCTCGTTTGGTTACTTGCACTCGCTGGTGGGGTTGGACCTTTCCAAGAATCGGGGGCCATTGGAGCATTTTTTTTTTTTAAACAGAAAAAAGTGTCCAATGCGGGGATCGAACCCGGGTCATAGTGGTCGAAAACCAAATGGTTTAACCAGCCTTCCACCGACCCCCCAATATGCTTTCTGATGAACATAGGTCTAAACATTGATAATTTGGCTTGATGAATGCATATAAAATTTGTAATGCATTTTATGACTTGACTGGATATATACAAGGTGTGTATCTGAAAAGTAGTGAAAAAAAAAAAAGATATAAATTTAATTAAGAATAAACATTTGCTCCAATGGCCACCTTTCTTGCAAAAGTACAACCCTACCAGCGAGTGCAAGTAACCAAACGGGGCTCTGGCACATTTGTAAGTGCAAAGTCTAACTGCTCTCCACATACATAGACATGTGGTGTACTTACAGTAAAAACAGTCTCCTACTTCTACCCACAATGATTATCATGGCCTGTACCACGTTTACAAGGAATAAGCAAAAAAATGAATGAACATTTTATAAAATTCAATATATACATTGTAGCAAATTAATCTCCTTCAAAATAACCAAATCTTCCAAAAGTCCAACCCCACCAGCGAGTGCAAATATCCAAAAGAGGCTCTGACACATTTGTGAGTGCAAAATCGAACTGCTTTTCACTTGTGTAGACATGTGGTGCACTTACAGTAAAAGCAGTCGCTAACTATCCACCATGATTATCATGGCCTGTACCACGTGTAGTAGGGATAATTAAAAAATAACCACTTTTTGCTGTAACACACTTTACCCATCTTTTCACTAGAAACAGAAAACAAGATGCAAAACCATTAGGCTTGGACACTGTTAAATTATTCAAATATAGCCTGCTTT